>CM061132.1:12542000-12822000 GCA_030789695.1 Scilla litardierei
GCTGGCTGATCTTCGTTGCATCTTGTCCAACGATCATCATCTTGTCTACATATAAGAGCAATGCAACGAAGTTACCATTTGGAAACCGTTGTGTATAAACATACTGGTCTGCATCGGTCATCTTGTAGCATTGGCTCATCATGAATGAGTCAAACTTCTAGTTATCATTGTCGTGGTGCTTGCTTGAGGCTGTACAGACTCTTCTTCAATGTGCACACGAGGTTTTCTTTGCTTAAAACCACATAACCTTCTCGCTGCTCCATGTAAATTTCCTCATGTAGATCACCATGAAGAAATATTTTCTTGACATCCATTTGCTCAAGCTCTAAATTCATCCTGACTACCAACCCGAGAATGAGACGGATTGAAGTCATCTTCACACCAGGTGAAACGATCCCGTCAAAGTTAATACCTTTCTTTTGAAAGAATCCTTTGACCACCAGTCGAGCTTTATGTTTCACCATCTTTCCGTTGCCATCTTTCTTGAGCTTGAACACACATTTGTTCTTCAGTGCTTTCTTTCGAGGTGGCAACTTGCCAACTCATAAGTATAGTTATTTTTCAGAGATTCCATCTCATCTTGCATAGCATGCATCCAACTTTCTTTATTCTTGTGAGATATGGCTTCTTGGAAACTCTCTGGCTCTTCCTCTTCAAAAAGAAGAAAATACTTAGCTTCTGAATATATGGTTGATAACATCCAGCCTCGTTTAGATCTCTGTACTTGTGAGTTGTTGACTTCAGGAGGTGTATCATCATTTGCCCGCGGTGATGGTGGTGCAATAGCTGATGGAGAGGGTTGTTGCACCCTGCTCAACATCCGTCTCTTCTTCCACGTCTTGTTCAACAGCCTCCTCTTCTTCTGGTATTTCTTCATGCACCTCTTCGTATGGTGTTGGTGCTGGGTCTGAAACAATGTCTTCAGTACTTAAACCTGCATTTGAAGACACCATGGGCTTTTCAATGTCTTTCATGGTCTGATTTCTTGGAACAACACAATCCTGCTCCAAATAACCTTCTTCGTCTTTGGGTTCCATAATATGTACCCAAATTCTTCATCTCCATAGCTGATGTAGATACATGGAATTGTTCTTGCAACAAGCTTCTGCCTTTGCTCCTTGGATACATGTGTAAAGGCTAAGCAACCGAATACCCTCAAGTGGATGTATGCGGGATTCTTATCAGACCACACCTTCTTTGGAATCACAAAATCCAACGATACTAATGGTGATCTGTTGATGAGGTAGCAGGCGACACGAACAGCTTCTCCCCAGAATGGCTTTGGTAGCTTAGCCAAACTTAGCATGCTTCTGATCTTCTCCATGATCGTCCAGTTCATCCTTTCAGCTACGCCGTTGTGTAGTGGAGTGCGAGGAACCGTTTTCTCAGGTCTAATGCTATGACTTTTGCTGTAGACATCAAACGCTCTAGAAGTGTATTCGCCTCCATTGTCTGAGCGGCGGCACTTTAACTTCTTTTCCGTCTCACGTTCGACCATGACGTGGAACAGCTTGAAGTATGAAGTAGTCGATCACTTGGTCTTTTGTCCTCAATAAGTAGACCCACACCATCCGAGAAGCATCATCAATAAAGGTCAGAAAATACGTATTGCCACCTAGGGATTTAACCTCTAAGGGACTGCAAACATCAGAGTGTACCAGACTGAGTAACTCTAATCTTTTTGTTGGATAACTGAAAGAGACTCTACGTTGCTTGCCAACTAAGCAATGCTGACAAGAATCTAGTCCAACATCTTTAGTGATTGAGATCAACTCCTTCTTTGTCAAGAGAAATAACCATCGCTCACTCATGTGTCCGAGTCGTTGGTGCCACAGATTTTGATTAGCCTCGCGTTCCACCACGTTAAGGCCGTCGATACATATTTTCACATGAGTTTTGTATAACGTACCACAAATATGCCCCTTTGCGGTAATCATGTCATCTTTCGTCATTCTCCATGTGTCGTTTCTGAAGTGGTTGTCGAAGCCCTGTTAGTCAATGGCTATCCCAGAGTGTAAGTTCAGCCGGAGGTCTAACACACACATTTTCACGATGCCAGTAGCTGGTGCAGTCTCTTCGAGGAGTAGCATGGTAGGATACTGATGTATCAACCACCCACTCGCTATCCTGGTTGGAAATGTAAAGGCATGTCTCTTCTTGGATGGAGCAAATAGCCACTTCTCTTGTACAAGTGACTACCACCTCTCCATCCTTGGACTTTTGTTGAGAACCATCTTGGCATTGTTATCATAACAGCTTTCAACAATTCTTCTTCATGTGGCCCTCTATGCCACAATGGTAACACTTGTATGTAGGCATCCTCCCGTCTATGAACCTACCACGGTTCTTGCTCCTGCCTCTGCCACAGCTTCGACCACCTCCTGGTTGTCTTCCACGAGTCTCTGTCACGAGAGCATGCGATTAGTCAGTGCTGCTTTTCTCCTTGCCTCCTCATTAAAGAGTGCATCCTTAACCATAGACATGATAAGTTTGCATTTTGGGGCCGAATTGATGAGAGAAACCAATGTCTCCCAATTGTCTAGAACAGAACTGAGAAAGAGAAGAGCTCATTTGTTATCCCCAAGTTGTAACTCCACCGCGATAGCTGATTGTCGCTCGTGTGCTCAGCAACAGAAGTTCCACTTCGCAACTTCAAATTTACCAATCGCCTCATTAACAAGGCTTTATTTCGTGGTACTTGTCCTCTAGCTTTTGGCAAAGGGCAGATGCATCCGTCTCCTGCGCAATATGGTGGAAGATGCTTTGATCGATCCATTGTCGGATTTGGCTGACCGTCTTTCAATTCATCTTCTTCTAGTCATTTTTTGTGGTGGATTCTGGATTTACTCCTAGACCTCTTTTACTGTCAGTAATTCTTAATGTGGTAAGTGAATCACAACAAGTGGTATCAGAGCCTAGGTGAGCTGAGAGAGAGTAAAAAAGAGTGAATTTTTTTACCATTGTAGTTTTTTTTTGCAAAATGTCAATGGAAGAGTCATCGTCATCGGGAGCTATGGTCAAGCTGACGGCCATAAATTACACAATGTGGAGACCTCAAATGGATGATATCCTCAGTGTGTAATAATTTGTGGTCGTCAGCTTGATCATAGCTCCCGATGACGATGACTCTTCCAATGACATTTTGCAAAAAAAAAAGATACAATGGTAAAAAAAATATTCTCCCCTTTCTCAAAAAATTCACTCTTTTTTACTCTCTCTCACAGCTCATCTCTCTCACAGCTCACCTAGGCTCCGATACCACTTGTGATTCACTGATCACAGTAAGAATTACTGACAGTAAAATAGTAAAAACTGGAGAGTAATAAAGGTTTACCATTTTTCTCTAGGAAATAACTTTATACTCTACGGGTGAACACCACTAAACAAAAAAAAAACTCACTACAATATCTCTTTAGGTTAAATTTCCCACACTGAAGAAAACCCTCAGCTCTCTCTGGAATAGGACACACTTTCTTCTCTATGAGAAGAAACACTTTCTTCTGTTTTTCCTCTGTCGTTTGCTTCTTCATCTGGTGGTGGGATGGTTTTGTTGCTGCTCCCTACACCTCTTTATATAGTGCTCAAAGAATTCAAAAAACGTCATCCATGACGTCCGTATGAAAATGATGGGAGATAGAAACGCAAGCAATGACGTTGTGGTTTGGAGAAGAAAAAAACAAAAGGAGACAATTGGGTGATTGGGTCACTTTTCAATTTGCATCCATTACTCTTTGTCCATATCCGTGCAACTTGCTCTAGCCAACGGAAACATTTGGTACCCGTGATGCTCCGTTTGTTCCTTTTCTACTTCCTTTCAACTATCAACAGCAGCTGTTCTGCAGAGCACCGGTTTAATAAAGTCCGCATTCAGGGTAGATGAATATATGCAGTATTTGCTTGGTTTGAAGCAACATGCAGAAAAGCGAGTGAAAGCAAATGAGATGTTTGGTTTCAAGGTCGTCAAAAAAGAGAGACCGGATGCAGATTGAAGAGAGAAATCATAGTCCACACTGACCATGATCATGCTGTTTCGCAACATTAACATGTGCACTCAGTGAAACTGTGACATACAAGTAGATCGTGCTTTCGTGAATTACAGCCATGTATACAAACACAGAAAAACTCAAATAATAATTGGCAGCCTGATGAATAGACCCATACGTAATTGGAACGAAAAAGGGCTTAGCAATCATACCAGGCTGTGGTTCTCCCCGAGAAATCCACTTAAGTTCCTACTAGTACCGATGAACGAGATCCTTGTAGGCCTCCTTATTTGCTCCATAGTAATGGATCTCTGCCTGCAACAGCAGAGATATTAGCATGGGCACATAAAAAACTGAAAGCACTAGATTATATTCAGTCTTCTTATGCAACTAGGAAGCAGGAAATGCAAATATGATGTTTAACCAAACTTCAACCTGCGGCATATACAAGGCACGCCATTTGTGCACTTGTTGTGCTCATATCAAGAATAAGTCCAGCAATAGATTCAGCGATTATCCAGATGAGGAAAGATAAAATCACGGATAACTATATATAAGAAAGTACAAAAGACGCTCTCCACTGAAAAATCTGCTCCATCGCGCCCCCGCCATGCCCCCGCCAATTCTAATTTTTATTTTGATGAAAGATATCCACTTCTGTCCTCTTGAACAACCTACATAACCCCTTGTTCACGGGGTATCGCCCCTCCACCATATCGAATTATGCAAGAAAAATATCCTTGGGACACCTTTATTGCAGATTGTGGGAATTCACCAGAGCCAAACAGATGAGAACGTGACCCACCATGGTTTCTGGATTAAGTCTGTTGCTCTCGCCACTCCAAAAACAAGAACAAAAACAATAAAACCCAGAAAAAAAAAAGTTTCTTCCAGTTTGAGATATTTTTAACGATAGCAGACACCATTACATTCTCCCCTCTATAAAATAAACATATTAACCCCCCCCCCCCCCCCCCCCCCCCCCCCCCCCCCCCCAAACAAAAACCAAACAAAAAAAAGGAAAAAGAAAAAGAAAAAGAAAAAGAAAACCGAAAAAAGGAACGCAGACTGCACACTCTCCCTTAAAACTCGTGCAAAATCTTATCATCGACGATCACAAGGGGGCAAAAGGGGGGATGAAGAAAAAAAGATGGAAACGACAATCACATTCCACATCGAACCCCCTGATTACTTTGCCCTCGTGCTCATGGAGAACTTCATCTGCAATATATACAAGCCTCCAACGTCCAAGTCAATGCAAAACAAGCTCCCTAACATCCCAATATAAGCTTTATTCGGAGCCCTCAGAGTCTCCAGTCTGCAGTAATATTTCCTTTCTCCTCGCCATCATCATAAGCAATCTTAGCTCTTCCACAGGCTTCTTGTTGCACTTTATTCTCATGGAAAATTCTATCCCCACAACACAACACCCCCCCCCCCCAAAAAAAAAAAAAAAAACAACAACAACAACAACAAAAAAGGAAAGAAAAAAACCCCACAAAAAATAAAATAAAAATTTAAAAAAACTTCAGAGCCTATTAGAAACATTAGCATAATCCAGTTGCACTCTACAATGCCCAAAATCATCAGTTGTATCTTGATCTTACGGATTTACGCTCCATCACAATCTTCGAGAATATATATACTTCATCAACACTAAGGGCCTACAAAATAAAATGTTCAACTTCCAAAGCAATGCATAAAGCCTTCTTGTCGCCAAATACGACCCTCACAAAGTGCTGGCATACGTGACCCTCACAGGATCTTCGGTTCTGATACTAAATTTGATGTAGAACACGAGCTATCTTAGAGATTTGGGGAATTTGGGGAAGGAAATAATTTAACTTGGCTTCACACCAGGGATCCGAGGCTTCACGCCAAGTGGGACTCTTCACAGGTTTTGGAGATTTTTAATCTCAAGCTTTTCGTTCATTCGTTGATTTTCAAAGATACAACTTTAGAGCCTTTATATATGCTTACAACCAAACACTTCTTGGTGTAAACCAAACACTTTACACCCATGGACTTCATGAACCACCATGAGGACAAGGTGGTTCTTCGAAGACGGAGTAGTGTTGGGAATGGGGTGCGATCACCTAGTGGCATTTTTGTAGTTTTGGGCTCGGGTGGCAAACTTGTTATTTTGGGCCACAATGACCTGCTTTGTAATTTGGGCAAATCAGCCCTATAATAAGAGTGAGTTAGGGCCATTGTTATGTTGAATATTGAAGAAGAAGATAGAATATAAGTAGAGTAAGAGTAGATCTTGGATATTTTAACCCCTTTATCTGGAATCAAATGGTAGGTGAGTGGTCTTCCTCTCTAATTGAGGCCATTATTTTTGTATATCCAGTTCATTATCTATAAAAATCATCTCTTCTTTCAAATCTCCAAACCCCTTCCACAAAACCCTAGAATTTCCTATCACACGCACTTAGACTAAGACTAGATCTTTATGCTATACTTGACACCCTATATTAGTGACATCACATCACCTTTGATATTACACATAGTGACATTGGCAGATTTGCCTTATATAGTTGTTCACATGTGATTCACTACACCTTTATTCATTTGCATGTTTTTACTTATTTAATTTCTATGAGATTTGGTATTCATATGTTTTTTCTTTCATCTCTATATTATTGTTGGTTATTACTTGGGGATCTCCCGAGATGATCTCGCTAACGACATTCATATTTGTTTTGTGAATGTCAGTCAAATTCGAAAAACCGGTATTTTGATAGTGAGCCTTATGCTTAGGTATCTTGATAGTGAGCCTTTTGATCAGTTACCTAGAGGAGAGCACGATTATCCTCGTGACTAGTTTAGATAGCTTCCTTCTATTTTTGGCTAAAAGTTTATTGTAAGACCTATATTTGTATCAGATTTGTAGCTCTTTTTCATTTAAAACTCAAGTTGTAATAATGCATTCCTATTTTTGGAGAAACTTTTATATGTTAATTGGGAAACCTGTGTGGTATTCTTTTTACGCTAGGCATATTTAAATCAAGAAAAAAGAGGAAAAAAGAAATATATAAATATATAAATACATATTCTCCATTATTTCCTTTGATTTAAACACGTCATGGATCTTTCTTTCCGCTCTCTAGGTATTTTAGGAAGCGGGGCGTGACACTCATTAGTAATTAGAAACAGAAGAACCTGTAAATTTAACATATATGTGACGTGCGTTTATATTTCATATATTTGCGCACGTTTTCTTCCGTATTTTTCCGTGTTTTACCGCCGTCTTATATCCGTTTTATCGTGTTTTCTTGTTTTCTTTCACTTTTCCGTGTTTTTCGTATTTTGCAGGAGTTTACTGGCATAGGGGACATAAAACGACGATATCGCAAGTCCCCAGAGCAACGTGAGGAGTCACGCGTGAACCAGGGGGTCAAACGACGATGATATCATCTTTCAGCCCCTCACCCGATCGGTTGGTCATCTTCAACCGATCGGGTGATGCACGTGTGCACCACCCGGACGCAGCTTGGAGCTCACAAGAAGTCACCCGGTCGGTTCGTAGGCCTGTTCAAAAGCCCAAAGCTCTCTGGAATTCGAAGCTGATTGCCAATCGATCGGGTGACTTTCACCCGATCGGTTCATCTGTAGCTAAATCTCCAAAGCCAAGATACGAAGATCCAACCGGTCTCCTCATCCGGTCGGCACCAAGATCCAACTGGTCACATCCATGCTTCAACCAACCGGTTCATCTTGACCGGGTGAAGTCCCGCATCTCGCTGCCAAAGTTTGAAGCTGATCACCCGATCGGTTGACTTGTCAACCGATCGGGTGATATCTTTTTCTATATATAGGACCCCTAGGTTTCCAGAATCGGGAGTTGGTTATTTTTTACTGTTTTCTTCATTTTGTGATGGCTGTAATTTCCCAATTTTTGTAAGTTTTCAGATCTTTGTCAAACTTTAGTATTATCTTAATTGCTTTACTACCATTGCATTTTTATTGTCTGATCATGATTTTTACGGTCGATTTCTGTTTAGATCGCTTTTTACTAAATATGTGTGAGTAGTTCCCAAATCTGGAATTTTGGTGGAAACCCCTTCGTGGGCTCTTCCCGATGCGTCCATAGGTCTAGGAAATCGATAGGGATTAGGAATCTAACGGTTACGCGGGGTGTTTTATTGTCATCGGCGGGAAAAAGACCGCCTTTGACCGATGGGCCAAGGGGGAATAAACGACTCCCTAGCCATAGCTCACGCCCATAGCATAGACGCCGAATCCTAGAGCGCGGGAGCGGCATGATGAGACGTTGGGAGTTATCGTTGCGAGCTTAGTGCTCCCGGAGTCGGTCAGTGTTAATGGACACGGGAGTGCCCACTGATCGAGCTCGGGAAGTCCGGCGTATCATCCTGGGCACCGACCGGAATATCGGGCCCATGGGACGCTGGTACCACTCTTAGAGGCAACGTCTCACCATTAGACCCTAATTCCGATCGTTATCCTACCCGTAGGCCGTATCGGCGAGAATCGCTCGATAGGGTGGAAACCAAAGTCCAGGGTTTTTCCTTTATATTGTCTATACCTTGCATTCTATTTACCGTGACAACCCATCATTCGATCCGGGCTAGCTCGCCCACGGGGCGAATTTGATCCTCTTTGACACAAGCACATCCACGCCTCCCTGAGTTCGACCCCCAAGCCACACTACAACACCGTGTGCTTGCGATTACAAATATTTAAATATCACGCCCACAATCGTATTATTGCACACATCTAGCACGCACACACGGGGGGCATCAAGCTTTATGGCACCGTTGCTGGGGAGGCAACATGCTTGTTATTTTAGGGTTTCATGAACCCTTGTGTCTAGCTCTCATCCCTACCTCGCGATAATTTTCGCATTCTTCCTTTTTCCTTTTTACCTTCTTATTTTTATTTTTATTTTTATTTTCTTTTTATCTTATCTGTTTCTTTCCCATTTTTCGCTTCACGGGTGTTTATTGTTTTTCTTGCGCAGGAGTTCAAGAAGTCTCGACGACTTGATCCCCGTTGATCCAGAGATAAACGCTACCCTAAGGCGTTTGGCCGCCAAGAAGCGAAGAAGAGAGGATCCTGAAACCATGGGGGAGAACACCCCACCTCACAAGTCCCTGCTGGAGTACTCGATGCCTTCCATCGAGTCCACCTCCGCCATCCGTCCTCCAGCTATTACGGCCCAAAGCTTCGAGCTTAAGCCATCTTTGGTGACGTGGATCCAGCAGGATCAATTTTCGGGTGCACCCATGGAGAGCCCCATTGAACATTTAGACTCCTTGGAGAAATGTGACACCTTCCGGATAAACGGTGTCACAACTGAGGCGATCTGACTGAAGCTGTTCCCCTTCTCTCTACGAGATAAGGCCAAGCTGTGGCTTAGGGGGAAGGACCCGAATACATTCAACACCTGGAAGAAGCTCTCAAATGCTTTCCTGACAAAGTTCTTTCCTCCGGGGAAGACCATGAAGCTGAGGAGTGAGATCTCCTCCTTCTCCCAGGCCAGCCACGAGTCCTTGCATGAAGCTTGGACGAGATACAAGGAGATGCAGAGAAGATGTCCCCAACATGAGCTCCCCAAGTGGCAGATCATAAATCTGTTCTATAATGGTTGAGGGACGATTTAAAATCTTCCATGGACGCCGCGGCTGGAGGGTCCTTTATGTCGAGAAGCGAAGAAGATGCCGGACAGATTCTTGAAAATATGGCATCCAACAATGAGCGGTGGTGTGACGAGAGAGCCACACCTAGATCTGGGGGCATCCATAGGGTTGAGGACGTCGACAAATTGTCGAGCAAGTTTGATTTGCTGTCAACC
The DNA here is from genome assembly GCA_030789695.1 of Scilla litardierei. NCBI lineage: Eukaryota > Viridiplantae > Streptophyta > Magnoliopsida > Asparagales > Asparagaceae > Scilla > Scilla litardierei. The sequence continues at coordinate 12,551,802 of CM061132.1, forward strand.
CAGATCTCCGCATTGATGGTAGGCGTCAGTGGCGCCGGTACACAACAGATTGTTGCGGTGGAATCCGAAGTTTTTGGAGAATTCGACGGTGGTGACATCTTACCACCGTTGGATCAGGCGAGCGCATTATTTTACAATCCTACAGGGAATGCGCCTTTTCCACCACGAACCAACTCCAACCCGGCCTACTCTCCAAACAACCGGAATCATCCGAACCTTAGTTACCGGGCACCATATCAGCCGCTGACTCAGCAGCAACAACACATATCAGCCGGCCATGCCCCAGTAGCAGTTTCAGCAGCAGCAATTTCAGCAGCAACAACCTCCACAACAGTATCAGCAGTATGCTCCTAGGAATCAGCAGCCCACCCAGCAGCAATACGTCCAGCAGAGGGCCATCTCTCCGGTTGAGTCCCTCTTGACTCAATACATCGCCAACCAGGAGAAGATAAATCTGAAGCTGGAGATGGGACAGAGAGTCCTCACTGATCAGGTGACCCAGCTGGGGTTGCAAGTGGCGAACCTTCAGAGACTGCAGAATCTATTACCGCCACAGCCTGAGGTGAACCCGAGGGGGGTAAATCGGACCTTGGCGCTCACGCATAAGCATGAGAACGTGTCCGCCATCGTCTTGAGGAGCGGAACGCAAATACCTACGAGAGTGCCCCCCAAGGACCAGAAGCACCGTTGGTCGTGGAACGACCAATTGAGAAATTAAATGACGACGGTGCTTCGTCGCCCAAGCCAACTACTCCGGAGGGAGTTCATGGAGAGGAGAAGAAAAAGGATGAGGAAGGGAACCTAAGAGTATTCAAGCCCGTTGTGCCTTTCCCACAACGGCTTGCCCAAGCCAAGATCGATGAGAAGTATGGCAAATTCTTTGCCATGGTGAAAGATCTGAGCTTACAAATCCCCTTCCTCGAGGCCATCGAGACAATTCCCTCATATGCCAAATTTCTGAAGGACTTGGTGACACGGGGATCCAGAAAGGAGAAGGTCGTGTTAACGGCGGAGTGCAGCGCCCTCATTCAGCGCGCAAATCCGCCCAAGCTCAAAGACCTAGGAAGTTTCTACATCCCTTGCTCTATTGGGGAAGTGCAAATCCAGAGGACGCTCGTTGATCTAGGAGCGAGCATCAGCTTAATGCTCCTATCGTTGTACAAGAGAATAGGGATGAGAGACTTAGAGCCCACCGGCATGACATTACAACTTACTGACCGTTCGGTCAAGTACCCGGTGGGAGTAGTGGACGATCTCCCCGTCGATGTGAGAGGAGTACAAGTACCGGTTGATTTTGTGGTAATGAACATGCCGGAAGACAAGCATACCCCTATTATCCTTGGACGGCCCTTTATGGCAACCGCCGGAGTTTTGATTGACGTGAAGAATGGGAAGCTTTCCCTCAATGTCGGCCAAGAAAAAGTCGAATTCGACTTAGGGTTATCGATGAAGCATCCCTATCCTCCGGATGATCCTAGTATCAATGCGCTGGAGCTGGAAGAAGAGAGCTGCGGAGGCAAGCTCTTGGGAAATTCTCTCGAGAAATCCCCCCGACCACTTGGGGGATCTTGGAGAGCAAGATGGCTCACCGAAGAAGGAAGTTGCTGATGAGGCGGTCGCCCGACGTGTGATCCCTCCCGGATTCCCAAAAGCTCCTCCTACGAGGAGAAAAGGCAAAGAGCCCATGGGGCTCACCGGTGATGACGTCCGGATCCTGAAAAAGATGGCGGTAGACGCCAATCCGAGGAAGAAGCCCCCGGACCCCGTCGATGAAGGGAGAGTGGTCGAGCAAATTCTCTTGTCGCCACCGACTGCAACAAAGGGAGAAGCTGAAACGATGCCAAACTCTGGGCATCACCCGTATCGGCCACCTTGAACATCATCAACGGGCGTCGAGCCAACGACGTTAAACAAAGGTGATTCATGGGAGGCAACCCATGCTCTAAACTTTTGTTTCAATTTTTAGGATTATTTTTAGCTTTATTTTATCTATTTTTATAAATAAATCCATCCGCAAGAACTTCCGTTGTGGAACTTAGGCGATTTGTGGGTTTTTGCAGAAAACAAGGCCCCAACCGATCGGTTGATAACTCAACCGATCGGTTGGGATGTATCAGCTAACGGCCGTGTTTGCCACTAAATGAACCGATCGGGTGAGGAAAGAAGAGACCGGTTGGCAGACCGGGTGACCTGGGGGAAACTCTCGGGAAAATTTCAAAATTTGTCAACCGATCGGGTGACAAGAAGCGAGACCGGTTGAGGGATCGGGTGAGAAACCCTAAATTCTCGGGAAAATGTGTGGAGCGGTCAACCGATCGGTTGACATGTCAACCGACCGGTTCACCTGTAGCAACTCTTCAGCCAAAATTTTCGACCACTAAGTCAACCGATCGGGTGACAACTCACCCGACCGGTTCGACTTAAACCCTATAATTACCCCCCGACCCACCTGTTCACATCCCCTTGCCCGATCGCTTTCTTCACCGTCGTTTCACCTTCCACCCTCTCCCAACGGCCAAAAACTCCTCTCCCACATCCTCCACTCCTCCATTAGCCTCTCTCTCTCCACCTCCCCCTTCCATCTCTCCATCTCTCTCTCTCCCTCTCCTATTTCGCAATTTTCTAGCCCTAATCCACAATATCCACCCCCTCTTTCGAATTTTTGCTGAAGTAGAGTGCCGCGGCTCCACACTTCTCCCATTGCACGGCATTGGGTCAACTACAAGCGAAGAACTCGAATCTCTGCTGGGTAACTTCGCTCCACTTCTCAAATTTCATTTTTTACCCTAGATATTTAATTTGCTTGATTGTTCGTGTGTGTGCACTTCGATAGTATTTTACACTCATTTGCATCACTCGCACGCACACATGGCCCGGGATAGAGACAAGGGGAAGGGTATCTTGCGGGAGGAGGAACCGTCTCGAAAGAGACGTAAACAAACACGTCCTCCTCCCCACACACATGAACTGACACTAGCCCTTCCCCCACCTGTTATCCCCCCCGTGGACCCCATGTTGGGCCCGCATAGGTACCTATTTAGGAACCAAGAGCACAAAGACTTTTATCGTAGACTTGATGCTCGGGGGCATCTTTCGACCAAGTTCACCCACGCCCAATCGCTTATCGACCTCGGTGTCTTCACCGAGGTCGAGACTCTTTTTGCTAACTTAGGTTGGTTGGCCTTCCTGAATGCCTCTGCGGTATCCTACCCGTCACTCACCCTAGAGTTTCTTCCTACACTTGTTTGTGAGTCGGGGTCGACCGTCATCTTCCGGATGCGTAACAAAACTATCCGCACCAACCTGAATACCATCAATGATATATTTGGTTTCCCCATCCTTGGGGACGACGCTATCCGTCACTACGGATACCCGCCCGAATTTGACGTCGATAACTTTTGGTTCTACCTCACCCTAATAGGTCGCTATCCCCGAGGTAAGGCCAAGGCCTCCTCCATCATCCATCCTATATTTCGTCTGGCCCATAGGATCATATCCTCCGCATTTTTCTTGCGGGATGAGTCAGGCACCGTGACTATCCCCGATCTTTTCATTCTTTGGGCCATGACTTTCCCCTTTGTTCGTGATGATGATGGGATTAGCTTTAGGGCCCCGACTGTCCATGTCCATGCCGGCGATTGGCTTGTTTACAAGCTTCTCGAGATTAGCAGGGCCGGGAAGGGCAAGATCTGTTGTGGGGGCATTATCACTATTATTGCTTCTTGCCCGCAGTTTAACATTCTCATCCCCCAAAATCTTCAACTGTCGCAGGACCCTCACGTCTAGATCTTGACGTCCTGCGGCACATTCATATGATTAAGCCCCGCCCCGATGGTCGTTTCGAATTGAATTACGGCCACCCCCCTCGCCCCTACACCATTCTCCCCAACCCCGCTCGCATGACTATTGCTCTAAGGGGAGATTGGACTTTTCCGCCCCATCCCGAGTTCTTTGCGGGGTTGCGCCTTCCTTTCCTTCCCGACGACGCAAGCAGACCACCTTCCCCTGCCGCCCACTTAGGCGAGCAGGATATTCCTGCGTCCCGGGGAGATATCGGGGCTGGCCCGAGTCACCCGGTTTCTGCTCCTGGCCATATCCCTTCAGTGAGTCTTTCTGCGGCCATTTCCAGCCTTGTGTCCAGTGCCGGCATGACCACTGCCACCGGCACTACTTCCACATCACTCCCCGGCACCACTACTGCTTCACGTCAGTCCACTTCCTTTGGTCGCCGACAGGTCTCTGCCCGTCTTGCTCTCGAGAGGGAGGTCGCAGCCCTCCGTGATCTTGCCACGTCCTCTGTCCCCTCGGACCCATCACCGTCCTCCTTTCTCACTCACCCACGCTTCCTCGCACTTGAGAGGAACGTGGCCGCCATCCTTCGCCTTCTCACTCACCTCCACGGACCATCACCACCCTCACCACCACCTTCACCACCTCGACGATCTTCTCCTCCACCCTCACACACATCCCCACCTCCATCACCTCCCCCATCCCATACATCCCCACCTCCTTCACCCCCACCTAGGCGATCATCTCCCCCACCCACATCTATTCCCATCCCCGTATCCACTTCTCCTCTCACGACCACTTCCGTCGCCCCCACACCACCTCCTCTCTCCTCCTCCATCACTTCATATGTGCGCCGCAAGAAATTGCCGGTGCGCTCCAAATCTCTCCCACCGCCACCCACTACCGTCACCATCACGTCTTCTCTACCCATTTCTATCCCTTCTACCACCGCCTTGATCGCCGTACTTCCACCACCACCCACCTCCACCGACACTCTACCCATCGTTCACACCACCACTGCACCTATTCCCCCACCTCTCTCCCCACTTCTCCGCACACCCCCCGCATCCCCCGACCACCCAGCCACACCCTCTTCCGAGGAGGGCGAGGACTCGCCTTCTCCTGCTTTTTGATTTCCTTTTTGTTTATTGACATCCCCCTTGCATATCTCTGCATTTTCACGATCACATCATCTTGCTAGCATTGTCATGTCTAGCTTGGGGGAAGTCTATTTTGCTGTGTTGTCGTGTTTTGTTTTCTGTGTGTGTGTGCCTGTTTCATTTGTCGTGTCGTATCATTTTCTTTCTTTCTTTTTCTATTTTTATGTCGTGTGGTTTGATTTTGATTTTTCTTTATTTTCAGTTTCGTATCTATGTTTTCCATGTTTTTCATTTCTTTTTGTGTCAGTGCGTACCCCCCCATTTTCATTGCCCTCTCATACTCACTCTTATTGCATTGAGGGCAATGCAAGCTTCAGCTTGGGGGAGTCGCACTTTGTGCATCATTTGAGTCTTTCTTTTTCGTTTTGTGTCGTTTTCATCGTGTTTTAAATTTTTCTTTTCTTCTTTTTATCTCTTTCTTCTAGAGATGAACCCTATGGTGAATTGTCACAAAATCACACACACACCTAGCATAGCATCGATAATCACATTCACTAACCCTAGGATATCGAGTCCCCCTGCATTTCACGCATCGTGGGTCCACTTAGCTTTTTGTGAGTCGTGCGTCGTGCCTAGCTGTTTGGTGTGCTTCTACTTTGTGATTTTGTTTTATATACCTGTCCAGGAATGACCCCTAGATTATCACGCTTCGATATGAATAATGCGGTATTTGCTTCTCTTGCATGTTTGCTTCTGCATGCTATATATGTATCATGTACTTCATTTCGCATGTGTCGGGATTCCACAATTAAGGACTAGGATAACCCATTTAGCACATGCTCTAATTCGCGAGAATAGTTCCCTTTGCCCAAGTGTTTAGATTCCGACTTCTTTTTTGTTTTACTTGGCGCAAATCCCCTCGTCGTGTACCGTTCTCCCACTTGGGAGATTACACATGTGTATAGCCAAAAATCCGAAAAAAGAGAAAAGAAAAGAAAAACCCAAAAAGAAGAGAAAAGAAAAGAAAGAAAAATTGTATAGCCAAAAATCCAAAAAAATATACAAATACCCAAAGCCCAAAAAAATTCCCGTGTGAATATCTTTTCCTACTTGCCGAGAATAAATGGAAGGCGAGAATTTGCACCGAGTGTTCTTCTCCACATCATCTCAACCCCCATCGTTATCGAAAACACTTGGCTTAGGAACTTTTTAGCTATTATCTAGGCTATAGTGTGGTGATTTCCTTGACCCTAGTTGTGGAGTCCATGACGCATGATATGTTTCGATTCTCTCTCTATTCTCATGCAAGCTTGAACTACTTATATTCACCGCTTTATTCAATTCGAATCGATATTTGGGTCATTTCCTGGATTTGTGTATATCGAGCTTTATCGCACATCGTAGATAGTGACACCGTCCGCTAGCACACGATCACACCCACTCGCGCTTCACCGCGTGGGCCCACGACACTTGTCTGGACTCGTATTCCTTGGTTTAATGATGCGATTTGGCGTTTGCTTGCTTGGTGTGTCGTTTTTGATTTTGTTGGCCCCGACGGGTGATCTAGGATATAGAGTTTTCTTTTTCTCTCTTTCTCTCTATTTTCTCTCTCCGAGCTCCTACTCTCACTCGTCTTCCTCGAGGACGAGGAAGAGTTCAGCTTGGGGGATTTTGACGTGCGTTTATATTTCATATATTTGCGCACGTTTTCTTTCGTGTTTTTCCGTGTTTTACCGCCGTCTTATATCCGTTTTCTCATGTTTTCTTGTTTTCTTTCACTTTTCCGTGTTTTCCGTATTTTGCAGGAGTTTACTGGCATAGGGGACATAAAACGACGATATCGCAAGTCCCCGGAGCAACGGGAGGAATCACGCGTGATCCAGGGGGTCAAACGACGGAGATTCAGCCCCTCACCCGATCGGTTGGTCATCTTCAACCGATCGGGTGATGCACGCGTGCACCACCCGGACGCAGCTTGGAGCTCACAAGAAGTCATCCGATCGGTTCGTAGGCCGGTTCAAAAGCCCAAAGCTCTCTGGAATTCGAAGCTGATTGCCAACCGATCGGGTGACTTTCACCCGATCGGTTCATCTGTAGCTGAATCTCCAAAGCCAAGACACGAAGATCCAACCGGTCTCCTCACCCGGTCGGCACCAAGATCCAACAGGTCACATCCATGCTTCAACCGACCGGTTCATCCTGACCGGGTGAAGTCCCGCATCTCGCTGCCAAAGTTTGAAGCTGATCACCCGATCGGTTGACTTGTCAACCGATCGGGTGATATCTTTTTCTATATATAGGACCCCTAGGTTTCCAGAATCGGGAATTGGTTATTTTTTTACTGTTTTCTTCATTTTGTGACGGCTGTAATTTTCAAGTTTTTGTAAGTTTTCAGATTTTTGTCAAACTTTAGTATTATCTTAATTGCTTTACTACCATTGCATTTCTATTGTCTGATCATGATTTTTACGGTCGATTTCTGTTTAGATCACTTTTTACTAAATATGTGTGAGTAGTTCCCAAATCTGGGATTTTGGTGGAAACCCCTTCGTGGGCTCTTCCCGATGCGTCCATAGGTCTAGGAAATCGATAAGGATTAGGAATCTAACGGTTACGCGGGGTGTTTTATTGTCATCGGCGGGAAAAAGACTGCCTTTGACCGTTGGACCAAGGGGAAATAAACTTGGCGGTTGACTCCCTAGCCATAGCTCACGCCCTTAGCGTAGACGCCGAATCCTAGCGCGCGGGAGCGGCATGATGAGACGTTGGGAGTTATCGTTGCGAGCTTAGTGCTCCCGGAGTCGGTCAGTGTTAATGGACACGGGAGTGTCCACTGATCGAACCCGGGAAGTCCGGCGTATCATCTTGGGCACCGACCGGAATATCGGGCCCATGAGACGTTGGTACCACTCTTAGAGGCAACGTCTCACCATTAGACCCTAATTCCGATCGTTATCCTACCCGTAGGCCGTATTGGCGAGAATCACTCGATAGGGTGGAAACCAAAGTCCCGGGTTTTTCCTTTATATTGTCTATACCTTGCATTCTATTTACCGTGACAACCCATCATTCGATCCGGGCTAGCTCGCCCACGGGGCGAATTTGATCCTCTTTGACACAAGCACATCCACGCCTCCCTGAGTTCGACCCCCAAGCCACACTACAACACCGTGTGCTTGCGGTTACAAATATTTAAATCTCATGCCCCCAATCGTATTATTGCACACATCTAGCACGCATACACGAGGGGCGTCAATATGCTGAACATATTTAAGCTAAGTCCTGGCTTGAATGTGTTGTGGGATTGTCACGAGTTCATTCGCTAAGGATATTAGGAAGCGAGGCATGACAAATGAAGAATTGGTGATGATAAAAAGTTATTAGATTTAATATTTGGATTGTTAGTTTTGAGTTAATAGTTACTTATTATGCTTAGACATTTTCATTTGATTTCTATGGATTTTCTATGATTTTTCTGAGCTATGTTGAGCCATCTTAGCCCAAGGATATTTTCATAATTTTGTAAATCAGATTCTAAGGTAACTCATTAAATAATTATCTAAGGAGTTACCTTAAGTAACATAATATACAATTCAATAGATGATCCATTATGTTCATTATGATCTACGTGTCCTTAAATGCTTGTTTGTAAAAATCATGCATTTTTAATGTGTTTTAACCACGTGTTAAATGGTTACAAAATGAGTGGTTTCTTAATAATTGAACAAATAACGTCATTTGACCAACAGTCAAACAACTGTCCAATTCATATGATTTTTTCATTAACAACCATCTAAAGCAAGGAAATCATGATGGACAGAATTAATCGTCTACAAAATCACTTAATCACTTAATGATATGATTGTAGGCCGACTCCTTAAATAATTATCAAATGAGTTAACTTAGGAGCACTTCTCTCTTGTGTGTGAGGGTGATTGTAAGAGTGGTTGTGTGAGACTGTGTGTTGGGGGGAGAGGCTTTGTTAGATCCGGCCGGCCCGCCCAATAGGGGGGTCATTTTGAGTGTTTTTAGTTTGTTTTATTAGCTAAGGGTATTTAGATAATTGGCTAATTTCTGAAATTGTATTAGAGGGAGGGGAACCGGCCATGACTGATGCTTGATTATTGAATTGTTTGATAGAGTTCTTAGAAAGAGTGCAGACATCCTCTCTTTTGGCGTCTTGGGAGGGTGATTGCCCCTTTAATCGTAGCCACGTTATCATTTGTATTCCTCATTTTATCTATTTAATTTCAGATTTGCTTGAGTTCTATCAATTTGGTATCAGAGCACGTAACGATACATGGCGACATCGACGAGATCAAAAGACAAGTTCGAGACTTTGGAGGCGAAGTTCAAAGGTGAGATCGAAGGGATAAAGAAATCGTTGACGGGGAACGATGAAGCTATGACAAAGTTGACGGCTTCCGTTGAAAGGTTGACGGCGAAGCAAGAGAAACAAGATGAAGCGCTCGCGAAATTGATTTTCAGTTAATAATCATCACAAGAAAAGATGGAAAAGGCGATGGAAACCCAAAACAGCGAAAAAGGTGCCATCTTTGGACAAAGGGAAGCAAACGATGAAGGATTCGGAGGATTGGAGGTACCCGGATCCAGAGGACAACGATCCGTAAGGCAAGGAAGCGTACCAACAGGTCGACGGGCCTAACCAAGGACCCCAGAGGCTGCCGCAGCAACCCCGGGGCCGGCGGGCCCTTCCCAACAGCCGATGACCCTCCTAGGGCACCGGCGCACCTGGCGGACCCTCCCACGGGGTCCCCTGGCTTCGGCGAACCCGTAGCAAGGCCCTACGGGCCCTGTTGACCAGCGGCAGGGCCACTGGGGCCTCGGTGGTCATCGAACAGGGCCGGCAGGTCCTCCCCAGGCCCACTGTGGCCCTGCAGAGCAAAAGGGACCCCCCGCGGGGGTTTCGGTGCACTCGAAGACGGATTTCAGCCCCTTAGTGACTATCTGCCTCATCTGGCGAACCCGACGCGTGATTTGATTTCGAGGATGGATTTGGCCTGGGAGATTTTCAGGAGTACGGAGATGATGGCGAGGGGTTCCGAAATCCTCCCGACCCTCGATATGACGATGGTAGATGGCGACCTTTACCCCACCACCATGGGGGACGTACCGATGACATTGTGGGAGGGTACAGAGACTTCCAGGAGGGGCATAAGGGCAGGTTTGGAGGCGACGGAGTCGGAGGACATATGGACCGAGGAGGATGCCTACGAGGGATCACGGTTTCCATGAGGGAGGCCCACGTTGGGGCTATGAGCGGCACCATGAGAGGTGGCAACACTACCACCATCCTAGGCATGACAGAGGACGGGGAGACCGGGGGATTCAATATGGACAGGTTGCGGAAGTTGAAGATGACTGTATTCGATGGGGTGGAAGTTGAAGGTGATTGTATTCGATGGGGCGGATCCGGTGTCGTGGATCTACAGAGCAGAGAGATTTTTTAGAGTCTCTCGCATGACTGAGGAGCAGAAGCTGGAGGCGGCAGGTATCTATCTCGATGAAAAGGCCCTCGTGTGGTTTCAGTGGAAGGATGTGAGGCGTCTGGTGCGTCTATGGCTTTTTGTGGGGATAAAGGTGGGATTTTAATGGCTTTGGACTAATAAAAATAGGGTTTTGATATGAAGAACAGATCTGAAATTACTAATAAATGCGGGAATAATTAATCTAAAGCAAACGAACAATAGGAGATTAAAGGGAAAATTGCTCTAGGGTTCTAGGGAATAAAAATACCTTCAGATCAATTCTTCGATAACTCCTCCTAGGGCCGGCCGGCCCTTGCTTACGGTAGGGATTAGCCAATTGTGGAATTACTAAACGCCCCCTCGTAGTTGTGAAATTACAAGTTTGGCACCGGGTCCGTGGTGGACCCGAGTCGCATCCTCATTTTGATACACTTGAACCGGCCTCCTTGACTCATTGGACTCGCGCCCCTATCCATAACCCGCACCGCATCCCTACTCCTCCCCAAAAGTGCCACATTGTCATCAAGGTGAAAGTCAGGAAATTGGTCTCGTATCACTGCACGGGACTCCCAAGTAGCATCATATTCCGGCAGGCCTCTTCATCTGATCAGCACTTCATGTGTCCCATCTGAGATCTGTCTAACAGTAGTCAGCTCCTGAGGCTTAAGCAGCACCTCCATGTCATATGTCAAGGTGGGCGGCAAGGTAGGTGAGAGTGTATGGCCCCCAATGGCTCGCAGCAACTGTAAAACATGGAAAACTTGGTGAATGGTGGACGTAGAGGGTAACTGTAGATGGTATGCCACCTTCCCTATCTAAGCGGTAATCTCGAAAGGCCCATAGTAGCGGGCCACCAGCTTCTCATTGCTCCGATGGGCCAAAGTCGTCTGTCTGTAAGGCCCGAGCTTAAGGTAAACCCGGTCCCCCACTGCAAACTGCACATCCTCCGGTGCTCATCCGCCTTGGCTTTCATGATCTGCTGGGCCCGCAGTATGTTTCTTCAGCTCATCCAAATACCGGTCCCGCTCCCCAAGATGCTCCTCTACCTACGACGCAGGAGTGGTACCTCTACTGTAGTGGATCGACTGTGGTGGGTCCCGTTCGTACAAATTCCGAAAAGGAGTACTTTACGCCGCCGAGTGGTACGAGGTGTTGTACCAATATTCTGCCCATGCTAACCACCTAGCCCAATGCTTCGGTGAGTCTGAAGCAAAACACCTCAAATATGTCTCCACACTCCTATTCACCACCTCTGTCTGTCCGTTCGTCTGTGGGTGATAGGCTGTGCTCCTCCTCAGTTTGGTCCCCTGAACCTTGAACAGCTCCTGCCAAAAACTGCTCAAGAATACTTTGTCGTGATCAGATATTATGGAAGCAGTGAAACCATGCAGGCAGACCACCTCCCGCATAAAGGATGTAGCTACTGTCACGGCCGTGTAAGGATGCTTCAACGGCACGAAATGGGCATACTTGCTGAGTCTATCCACCACCACCAATATGGAATTGTATCCTCTGATCGTGGTAACCCCTCAATGAAGTACATGCTGATATCCTCCCAAACTCTCTCAGGAAGGGCCAATAGCTGTAGAAGTCCTGCTGGTGTCATGGCCATGTACTTGTGACACTGACAGACGCCACTTGGCTATCATCTTAGCAATGTCTTTCTTCATGCATGGCCAGTATAGCTCCCTAGACATCCTTCTGTCGGTCTGATGTATCCCTGAATGCCCTCCGATTGAGTTGCAGTGGAACTCCTGAAATATCAGTGGTATATGTGTGGAACCCCTAGGAATCGCCAGTCTCACCTGGTAAAGTAGTCGCTGCCCACTCATGGTGTACCCCGGAAATTCCGCTGACCCCTGCTGTAATGCCTCCCGTATCTGTGCTAAGCCCGAATCGGCCTCAATCTCTCTGCTCAACGGCTCCCAGTCTAGAAGTACTGGTACGGAAATGGCTGTTATCTCTGATGCCTCCTCTCTGCGGGACAGGGCATCTGCCGCCTTGTTCTCCAAGCCTGGTCGGTACTGAATCTCGAAGGTGTAATGGACCAGCTTGGAGAGCCACTTCTGATGTTCTTCGGTGACCATGCGCTGCTCCAACAAATACGTCAAACTACGCTTGTTGGTCTTCACTATAAACCGTCTCCCCAACAAATAAGGTCGCCATTTCTGGATGGAGAGCACGATCGCCATCAACTCCAGCTCATATACTGATTTCAGCCTCGCTCACGCTGACAGAGTCTGGTTGAAATATGCAACAGGTCTTTGATTCTGCATCAGCACCGCCCCCAACCCATGTCTTGAGGCATCCGTGTCTATCACGAAGGGCCTGCTGAAATCTGGTAGTGCCAAGACCGGCACGATCGTCATCGTCTGCTTCAGGGCCTCGAATGCCTTGGTGGCCTCCTCACCCCCAATGAAAGCTGTCCTTCTTCAGCTGCTCTGTAAGCGGCCATGCTATCGAGCTGTACCCCTGTACGAACTTTCTATAGTATCCTATCAGGCCCAAGAAGCACTGCAGGTCTCGTAGTGTGGTTGGTAACGGCCAGTCTAATATTGCTGCAAACTTGGCCCGATCTGCCGTCACCCCCCGCAGCTGAGACGATATGCCCCAAATACTCTACATGTGGCTAACCAAATAGGCACTTCTTCTTATTTGCACATAGCTACTGGTCCTGCAACTCATGTAATATTACCTGTAGATGTCCCACATGCTCCTCCACACTACGACTGTATATCAAGATGTCGTCGAAGAATACCAGAACAAATCTCCGTAGGTAGGGCCGTAACACCTTGTTCATCAATGCCTGGAATGTCGCTGGAGCGTTCGTCAAGCCGAACGGCATGCCGAGGAACTCATAGTGCCCCTCATGAGTCCTAAAGGACGTCTTGGGCACGTCATCTGCTCTCATCCGAATCTGGTGATAACCTGACTTGAGATCGATTTTAGAAAAACATGCCGCTCCGTGGAGCTCGTCAAGAAGCTCGTCGATCACCGGAATAGGAAACTTGTCTGTGACAGTTTCCTTATTCAAAGCCTTGTAGTCCACACAAAATCTCCAGCCGACATCCTTTTTACTAACAAAACCGGGCTGGAGAATGGACTTGTACTCGGCTGAATCACCCCTGCTTGCAGCATGTCCTCTACTAACCTCTCAATCTTGGCCTTCTGTACCTGGGGATACCTGTAGGGGCGCACGCTAACGGGGGACACGCCCTCTCGTAAGACAATGGCGTGCTCGTGGTCTTGGTGCGGTGGTAATCCCTATGGGGTCTAAAACACCTCATACTGGCTCAATAGCTGCTCTATCTCTGGTGCCACTGCCTGAGTGTGATCATCCCTCTGCTGTACTGCTGCCACCCCGCCTGTATCTCGACCAGAAATCCACCCCCTGCCCTGTGTATTGCTCGTGTCATGGCCTTGTAGGATACTAAAGAACGACAGAGACTGGAATCCCCCTGCAAGACCACTGTTCTCCCTCCCTCCTGGTACTCCATCGTCAGCATTTTCCAATTCGTCCTGGTCTCTCCTAAGGTCTGCAGCCACTTCATCCCCAGTATGACATCAGTGCTCCCCAACTCCAAGGGAAGAAAATCCGTGATAATCTGCACCTCCTGTATCGTCACGATCACATATTGACAGACGCTGCAACTGTGTGTCACCTAACATGTGCCCAGCACTACGCCATACCTCCCTGTGTCGCTCAACTGCAGTCTCTGCTCTCTCACCAACCTGCTGAAGATGAAATTGTGGGTGGCCCCACTGTCTACTAATACGATCACCTCCTGACCGCCCACCTGTCCCACCAATTTCATGATATGGTTCGGTGTAAACCTGATATGCTCCTATTTTGCATGATTTATCGCATATTTTCATGACACATTTCACCCCCAAATCCTCATTTCATACGCTTTTACGCTATTATTGGGAACAATATGACTTTTGGAGCGTTTATGCCTATTTCAGGAATTTGGAGCGATATTGTAGCAATTTGGAGTCAATGAGACGATCGACGACGCGAGAGCACCAAGAAGACTCATGATGACATACTTGAGGTGCCAAATAGGAAGAAAAGAGGAAGAGCGAGAGAAAGGAGCAACAGTCAAGGCTCAAGCCACTTTTCCAGGCGACTCGACCCGAGCAGCATCCTGCTGCTCGGTCGAGCTGACATGCGGATTTAGCCAGGAGATGTGCACGAGCCACTCGATCGAGCAGAGAGGTGACTCGATCCGAGTCAACCCAACTTCGAGCTTCCACCATCAGACATCCGACTCGACCGAGTAATACCTACTCGACCCGAGCAGGAAGAGCAAGGTTTTGGACGAAGAATCCATACTTCCTGACGACTCGACCGAGCAGGACCTACTCGACCCGAGCAGACAGAACGACAATTTGAGGAGAAGCTTAGATCCACTGACGACTCGATCCAGCAGACGTGCTACTCGACCGAATAGCCCGTATCCGTTCCCAGCAGCGCAGCAGCAACCCCTGCAACTCGACCGAGCACGAAGGCTACTCGGTCGAGTAAGGCAAGCGCCCAGATTTTCAGACAGCCTCTCACTCTTTTGAAATATGCTATCATTCCAGCAAGCAAAGTATTTTTCTCATATTTTTTTATGGATAGTAGACATCATGACGGTTCCAACGCCGTCAAGAACACGCCAACCGGAGGTCGGATGAAATTTGGAGAATTTCTGCAAGTTGACACTGCAGTGCTGAAATTGCTACTCGACCGAGCAGCATGGGCTACTCGACCGAGTCAGCTAGGGCCCAGAACTTAAGTTGCGGCCAGAGTTGATTTTGTACACGAATTTCAGAGGGTTTCTTGGGTTATTCGCTAGGGTTTTGAGGGGACTTATATATGAATTGTAGCCGTCATTAGAAGGGACCTTGGAGAGTTTTGGAGAGGTTAGATATTATTTTCTTTGGAGCACTTGGAGACTCTTTTAGGAGTTAGGTCATGCCATAGGCCCCTCCTCTTGTATCAAGCCAATTATTCTATCTCTTTAATTCTATTTAAGGTCTTCTTATTGTTTTTCTATGATGCTAACAATGATCTCTATTGTTTTCATAATGTTTGCTATGATTGAGTAGTTTTTTCTAGGGCTAATGGATTAGCCCTAGGATTTTAGGATTTAGATGTAAAGTTGAGATTTTTATGGTGCGTTGGTATAAATGGAGAGTATTTTGGTTGACCTAGCAAAATCCTTAGGAGAACTCGTACTGAGATCGTGCCCACGGTCGGTGGAATCAATTAGCATAAGGAGTACCATATGGATTTAATTAGGAAGTTAGTGGATTCAACCGAGGCTCGTGACCATGCCCGGCTCGTGCCTTGATGGGATCCACCGACGAACTATACCACTAATTGACAGCTACCGCCATTGCGTCAATAAGAGCCACCAAAATACCTCGAAGCTCTAACCCACGAGAGTAGTATGAGTTGAGAGCATTCGAACCACGAGAGTGGTGAGATTATTGTATATCCTTAATGCACATACCGTATGCATCTATCGTGCGAGGGGGGTGAATACGGTATGTTAGATTTATGTAGCCTTGACACATGAATTCACTTCCTAGATGCTACAATCCATATAAACCCAATGCAACGTAAGAGTCTTAACCATGCATCGACGTCCGACGATCCTAGTGGTGAGTCCTAAAGGCCTAGTCTTTTATTCCTCTTTGTGGGGATCCTTTGTTTGCGATATCGAGTGACACGACCTTCGCATCCATCACCATTACAACACTCCACAATCTGCATCCACTAATAAATCTGCAAGTCTAAGTCAACCTAGGAGTAGATAGGTAGTATAGCACCGCTTTCCCGTGTTCGATACCCGCTTGCCACTATACCGTGCGCTTGCGGGTAAACGACATCGTTTCGGAGTTAATTCCGGGCCGATCAAATTTATGGCGCAGTTGCCGGGGATTTATCTCCGTGTAATTTGCGCCATAGCGAGGTCGCTCTAGGATTACATTTCGAATACATCAAGTTTATGGCGTCGTTGCCGGGGATTTATCTCCGTGTAATTCGCGCCATAACTAGGTCGCTCTAGGGTTATATTTCGGATCGATCAGAACCACACCACGGAATTGAGGGATACCGCTGCCAAATCCAAGTGCTGGTGGTCAGCCTCCTCCTCATTCTCTCCATACTCTAGTATTACTACATCGTCCTCCTCATCATCGTTCACTATCAGTATCTGAAGAGTCCGATCTCCACAGTGGTGTCCTGGAGTAAACCTCCCATCACATTTGAAACATAGTCCCTTCACCCGCTTCTCCCAGATCTCCGTCTCAGTCATCCTCCGTACATACCCCCGGTAGTGGCTTTGGTCTCCTGTCCCGGCTGCTCGCAGCAACGGCTATACCCCTGGGCAGGAGCGGCCCTCGGGTAGGAGCAGCTCTCTGTCCTCCAACTGCTGCATGTCCCCGAAAAGCGGTGCCTCCCCATGCCCCACGGGCTCTCCTCTCAGTCTTCTAATGGTCCTCAACAATCCTATCTGAAGTCATCATCCCTCGCAGGCCCACTGGTTGCAGCTGTCTCAGCCCGAATTTAACAGTGGGCTTCAGCCCCTTTATAAAACAACCCTCCAAAGACTCCCCTGAGACTCCTCGAACTCTGTGGCAGAGTGACTCAAACTTCTTGATGTACTCACACACGCTCCCATCCTGCTTCAGTGAATATAACCGCTCATATACTCCCCCAGACTTGCCAAATCGCTCCACCAATAGAGTAGTAAACTCCTCACATGTCCGGAACGGCTGCTGCTGATGTGTCCATCTGTGTACCAACCCGAGGCCTCTCCCACCAAGCAGACTCCTACTGTCCGTAGCCAATCCTCTACTGGTACCGCAGACACCTCAAAGTACCTCTCCACGCGGTACAACCAGTCATCAGGGTCCCCGGCCTAAAAAATGGGCATCTTCAACTTTCTCAGTCGACTCTCCCCCGCCAATCCCCCTCTCCTGCGGCTGATCCTGACGCCTCTGCTGAAAAACCGGTGGTCTGTCAGGAATGTACCTCCCTGCCTGATCTCGTGCTCCTCCGTTCGCTCCATCCCACTGCCAGTCGCCCCTCTCATCTCCATGTGGGTGCCCGTAATCTGCCTGATGGTCTCTATGGGTGACATGTATCCCTCTCCAATCTCATGTTACCCCCCGAAAGGTGGGGGCTGGGTCGACGGGCCTTCAATATGTTGCTGTCGCCCTTCATACTGTTGAAAACATGTACCATGCTTCTGAAAACAAGGCGTATGAGCTGTTCAGGCTCCGAACTGGGCTCCATGTGGTGCCGTGGAGGTCGGGATGGGCTGTCGGGGTCCCTGAAAAGTCAACGGACCACCATGATGCTCGGGCGGCCCTCGAAAAAGGCCGCGGGGGCGGGCGAACACCCCCAAGGGAGCGGCGGGGCCTGCCGGCCCCAGTTTTAGGCCGGTGATCCCCTGCCGCTGCCCTTGGGTGTCGTCGGGGGCCCAGCAGGGGGCGGCAGCCCCTGCCGCCCCTCCTAGGGGTTCGACGGGGCCCACAGGTGCACCTGGGGGTTCGACGGCTCCCCAGGTGCATGTGGGGGTTCGACGGGGCCCCCCAAGGTTGTCAGGGGGCGGACGCCCCCCGGTGGTCGGAATCCCGCCGCACGGCGGCGAAGTTGCTGGAAACGCCTCCCAATCCTCCGGATCTGCTGTGTTTCGCTGGTCGTATGGATACAAGCATTCGTCTTCCTCTTCTTCTGAAACCCCTTCGCTAAAAACCACATTTTTACATTTACTTGTTGACAAAGGCGGCTCCTTTTTTGCTTGGATCCGTTTTAGGGTTGATGTTTGTTGTCATCGTCGCTATCTGCGATCTATTCACCTCCATAATTGCCGTCAATCGCGCTTCGGAAGCGGATGCGGCCGTGACGATCTCCGCGGTCTCCTTTTTGACATCGTTAAATCCCTCGGTGATTCGGTTCTCCATCTTCTCCACCTTCTCTTCCAACGCTTCGATCCGCTCCATAGATCGTGTGCTCGCCATGGATCTACTGCTCGGATACCAATTTGATGTGTCTAGGGCTTTTTGTGGAGATAAAAATGGGATTTTTATGGCTTTGGACTAATAAAAATAGGGGTTTGATATGGAGAACAGATCTGCAATTACTAATAAATGTGAGAATATTAATCTAAAGCAAACGAATAATAGGAGATTAAAGAGAAAATTGCTTTAGCATTCTAGGGAATAAAAATACATTCAGATCAATTCTTCGATAACTCCTCCTTGGGCCGACCGGCCCTTACTTAAGGGGTGATTAGCCAATTGTGGAATTACTAAATGACCCCCATCGTAGTTGCGAAATTACAAGTTTGGCACTGGGTCCGAGGTGGACCCGAGTCGCCTACTCATTTGATACACTTGAACCGGCCTCCTTGACTCATTGGACTCGTGCACCCCATCCATGACCCGCGCCGCATCCGCATCCTTTTCGCTCATGGGAGGAGATCAGAGACCAAATGGTGGAGAGATTCAGAGATCTTTATCTGGGGAATGTGTTGAAGCAGCTGCTTTCACTCCGGCAAGAGGGCACCGTGATGGAATATCTAGAGAGATTTGAGGCCCTATCAGGACAGGTGCACGGGTTGTCTGACGAGACGATGGAGAACACCTTCATGAAGGGGCTGAAGGCCACGATTCGAGCAGCGGTTCGCATGCAGAAGCCTCAGAGCCTGATGGAGGTCATGGAGTATGCTCAGATGGTGGAGGATTGGCAGTTGAAGGAGAGAACGGCGAGAGGTGGTTGGAGTGGACCGGTTTCTCGCAGTGTCCCGATCGCGACAGGAGAACAGATGGCAGCTACATGGGTGGATCAAGCAAGTATTGAGAAGACGGGGGAGCAGAGAAGCGCACCGTCAGCAGGGGTCAATTCAGAAGGATGACTGGCGTCGAGATGAGGGAGAAGAGGCAGAAAGGCCTCTGTTTCAGATGCGATGAGCGGTTTAACCCAGTGCACCATTGTGGGGTGCGCAAGGTGCAAGTGCTGATATCCGGGGAAGACGAGGAGGATGACGTGGAGGATGAAGATGTCGGAGTGGAAGACGACTCCCACTTGGAGTAGGACCGCCAGAAACTGTATGCGCCACCTTGAGTACAAGGTGTATTTTCAGAGGCGGAGTAATGTTAGATCCGACTGACCCGTCCAGTAGGGGGTCATTTTGAGTGTTTTTAGTTATTTTATTAGGTAATGGTATTTGGGTAATTGGCTAATTTCTGAAATTGTATTAGAGGGAGGGGTGCTAGCCGGCCCTGGCGGATGCTAGATTATTGAATTGTTTGAGAGAGAGAGAGTTCGTAGGAAGAGTGCGGACGTCATCTCTTTTGGCGTCTTGAGAGGGTGATTGCCTCTTTAATTGTAGCCAAGTTATTATTTTTATTCCTCATTTTATCTATTTAATTTCAGATTTGCTTGAGTTCTATCAAGCTTCTGGTTGAAATTACTGCATTTTGCTAATTTTGTTTTATGAGCCTGTGCTAAGAAAATTGTCCTTCATTGTCTTGATGACAAGTGATACGTAATAACATGAGATTGAATCCTCGTGTGATGCCAAATCTAAGGTGGGATGCCCCAATCAAAGGTGTGAATCCTTATTTCCAAATCAAACCCTCGAACCTAGAATTTTTGAAATCCTAATTAAAACCTAAATCCCTTATTTATGGCCAAATCTGTCCATATTTGAATGCTATTGTTTTTTAGGTGATTAGTTTTCTTCCTCAAAATGCCCTAAATTAATTCCCTACCGCCCCGCCCCCTCAAAAAATAAAATAAACATAAACAACCCTGCAACTCAATTTCATTCACAAAATCCCGATCGAAACAAAACAGATCTAAGCAGAAAAACAAAGCTTTGGTCAGATTTATCTAGCATCACTTGATCAACTTAGCTAGATTATTGGTGTGGATAGTTAGGACACTCAACTAACTCTGACCTGCGTCCAGATCAGGAGATGTCCTCCAATTTTAGTCAATTGAGTTTTCCAACCAGCTAGCTGATATATATTCACTACATCAAGGTGATTTCATTCTACCATCTCCCTTCTTCATGTTGGACTCTTAAGATCCATGATACTAATGTTCATTTTCATATCCCGGATTGAAACTCCATTTCCCCCACGTTGCAGGATATGTTCGCATTCGCATTTCGGACATTTTTAGATTGTGTCTTGGTTCAGAGATAAGCAGTAGGATCACTATTCACTAGATCATGTGTATAGAATTTCCAAGACAATCATTTAATTACCGTACCTTGCCCAACCATTTCTTTCTAAAGTCAAATGTAGTTCAACAAGGTATAATGATTCTAGATGTCACAGTGGAGACTGTAATGCTGCATATACATGGACAAAAGATGAAGATCAAGCTGACCCCATATGAGTGAACGGGTTTCGGCCTTTTATTGTTAAATCTTATTGTATAATGGATTTGCATTTTTCTTCAAATGAAACTTGACTTGTTCAAAGTCTTTGCTCTAATCCTGTTCAAACTGGCAGTCTACTTTAGTTTCATCCCGAAAGCCTCATCAGGCTGCTAGTGGTTTGAAGATTTATGAAAAGAAAAAAAATTTGCAGGAACAAATTAATGTGTTGTGATCATGACATGAAAAATGCTAAACAGTGAACACATTATTTGGACGATTCCTGGTGAAAATGCTTAATAGATCACAATTACTGCATCTTACCATGCGAACACCTTTAACGGCAGCAATAATCTTTTCTCCAAAAAAGCTCTTCAAAACTTCATCTCCATCAAGTGCCTGGACAGATTCCAGCAAGCCTTGTGGCAACCTTCGGAGCTCACCACAGCTAGAAGGATTTATATCTGTTGGCGAGGAGTTTAACAAGCTTATTAGATAGCATGACCATATTCCCATGTTTCATTCCTGGTAGATTTGAACTGAAACAAATCTATTATAACAGAGATCGCTTAAGCGATGCGTAAGAAATGCAATAAATGCTGGCTCGCCATACTATAAAATAGTCATAGCCTATTGGGCCTTATGTTTTAAAAGAGAAAAAAGTTGCAAAACAGTCTAACTGGATATGCGGTAAGGAAATATTTAAAACTAGTGTAACAATTAAGTAACAAAGACTCATATAGAAGCTATATGAATATAAATAAAAGTAGGTATGTTATCATATCAAAATGATCCTAAAGATTAAGATAGTAAATTTTTAAGGAAATAGGAGCAAATCGGGCTTCATAAGCTAAAAAATGAAGTGAGTTAAATAGAAGCTGACAATATTACATGACATACATAGCAAAGCTTTATTAAAATTTATATTTAAGTATTGTGTAGTTTAGGCTGATCATAATTTGTCAAGGAGTTGATTGAATGCATAAGCATGAGAGATGCACACAGAAAACATGCCAACACATTGTACCTAGACATTTTCTTTTATAATTCAATGATTAATTGACTGTTGCTTATTGCATCTCTCCATAAATCACAATTGACGGTATTTGTCAAAATTAAAAGAGAAAATATTATTCAGAATAATAGGCACACTTTAAACTGGGATATTTGGTGCTTATA
Source organism: Scilla litardierei (assembly GCA_030789695.1). NCBI lineage: Eukaryota > Viridiplantae > Streptophyta > Magnoliopsida > Asparagales > Asparagaceae > Scilla > Scilla litardierei. The sequence continues at coordinate 12,573,747 of CM061132.1, forward strand.
TAGCTGTTATGTTCATATTTGACTCTTTATTTAACTTTTATTTTAAAGATGGAAACCATATTTTTTTATTTCTAAATTGAGAACTATTTAATGCTAAAATAGAAATTTCTTATTCCTTAACACTCATCATCGAGTTGGAGCATACAGTCCAATTTGTCACAAATAATTTGAATTCAAGTTCTTCTTCGAACCTATTGTGAGTCTAGGTTGAGTCCCGATCTTCTGTCTATGCAAATGTATCAGCAGATGAGAAAATGTACAATGAGCCATCTGAAGCTACCAAAATATTTGATATCGATTGGACTCATTATCTGTCAGGGATATTCTCATAGAGCCTGAAGTAACATGCTCCATTGAAGTGTAGGCCATATACGCATATTCAAACCACTTCTGAAACTCTCCTTGGCCACTACCTCCATCACGATCACCTCCATATCCACCCCGTTCCTTGATGGTTGAAATGTGCTCTTGTTAAACTGTTACAAATTTCCCTCCAAATCCAAAAACCAAACCGAACCAAACTACTGAAAACCAAACCAAATCTTTGAAAACCCAATTCTTCAAAATCTAAAACCAAATTCCCAAAGAAAACTACAATGATCCTTCCTCATACTTCAACCTGGATCTTCCCTTGAGATGCCCTCTTTTGGGATCAATTCACACTAAATCAGATCTAGCATTAGGCATCCAAGCCAAAAAATAAGTATCCTCTCATGGGATCCAATCTACATTTTCCCTGTTGATCTAGCAATACACCAAGTTCCAATTCAACAACGATGGTTCTCCATTGGCATCCAACAAGCATTGAACTCTCAAAATCATACAAAACCAAAATCAAACAAAACCAAACTAGCTGAAAAACCAATCAAAACTCACATTTTTCCTTTTTTTCTTTACTTTTTGTTCTTTTTTCTTTTTTCTTCCAAATCTGTATTAAATTTTTTTTAACCACTGATCTAATGCTCTGATGTGTAAGGAAAAGGAAGAAAGGAAAAACAGAAAGAAAATAAAGAAGATATAGAGATAGTGGTAGCCTCGTTGGCCGGGAGTTGAGTACTGAGGTGATGGGAGGTGGGGCAGGTTGAATGTAGGGTTCGAGCATATTATCAGGTTGGGTGACTGAATCGGATTGAGTTGACGTGCTGGTGCGAGCAGGGGATCGTGCAATGTTTCGACAGGTGCAACAAGATCGATAATGGGGAGATAAATTTTTGATAGCGGATTTTGGGTGTTGCAAAAGGATTGGGTTGAGGTGCAAAGGGAATTAATTGGAGAATTGGGTTAAGGTGGTAGTAGATATGAAGAAGATAAAACAGAAGGAACAACACTCTGGATGGGTCGATTTTCTGCAAGACATTCAATTTGGGTCAGTCGCTGGGTAGATTAGGTGAGTCTTGGATTTTAGGTTTGTTTTGGTTTGTTATGGGATTCTCGGGTTATTCGAAAAAGATGAATTGGACGTTGAAGAATATTGTTTTTAATATCAAAAGATCAATATAATTTAAAAGTATAAAATAGAAGGAAAAGAAAATTGGATGATAGCATTGATACCTTGTTGAGATTAAAAGTGAAAAAAAAATTCAGGCAAAAAAGCCAGCCTCCGAACTAGGGGTATTGGTGCTGTTTATATAGCTAAAAATACAAATGAATATGACTATGTATACAGTTTATATTTGACTTCTTATTTAACTTTTCTTCTAAAAATGAAACTTATAATTCCCATCTCTAAAATGAAACAGTTTATTTCTAATTCTCCTAATTCTATGCTAGAAACTTCTTATTCCTTAAAAGTATTAATGCCTAGGATATGTTCTCCGGCACCCACGGTACATCCGACTACTTGATGGTCATATCCTTACTGATCACTCAATAGAATGAAAACGCAATGAGACCACCACCAACCCAATGGATGATTAAAATTGAGGATTAAAATCTCTGGCCACTTGGTTAGATTAAAATTGAGGATGTTGTGCTAGACATGGTAATACACTAAAAGACAGAATAAGAAATGATTATTAATAGTTAGTCAAGGAGAATCGGACATAAAAAATTTCCAAGACGGTATAGATCTTACAAAGAACAAGGATTTTCTGTCATTTAAAATCTCTGGTCACTTAGTTGGATTAAAATTTATGATGTTGTGCTTGGTGTGGTAATACAGTAAAAGACAGAATAAGAAAAGAGTATTAAGAGTTATTTCAGAAGAATCGAACACATATTCCTAAACGACATATATCTTACAAAGAACAATGATTTTTCTTAATAACTTTCTCCCCCTGACACGGGGCTAAAGGATACATGTAGCTGCAGAAAGAAGAATATTATAGTTAATCCGGATTGTATAAATTCATCATGTGGATTAATAGTTGACATAAATATGCACATCTAGCATTCGCAAGTTAATCCAGCCAATATACCTTCGGCCTTTAGCTTAGAGCTTAATATTGTTAATATTTGTGTTACAACAAAATGGAAAAATTGAAAAATAATTTTATGATTTTTATTTCACCCCACACCAAACCACATTTCCACATGATACACACACACACAACTCTCAACATCTCTTCATAAAACTTCAAAACCCCCATAATAAACTCGCACAAGTCCCAAAAAACAATAACCACCATTGATTCATGACACTTTATTTATTCTAAACCAAAGACTCCTAAATCAAATAAAAACATAGCCATAATTCTAATCAGCATGATTCATAAAAGAAAATTTTAAAAAGAAAATCGAACTCAATTAGTACTCAAATTAGATTTTGAGTTAAATTCTAACAAACTCAGACTCAAAATTGATCATATTTATGGACAGTCGATGTCTCCAACTCGAATCACCGATGTCGGGACCTTCAAAAACTTCACAAGTTCACATTACGTGAACTCCCTCAATTCTTGATATCGATGAACTCTATATATTCAAAACATATATTGCTGCCGCTTAAACCAGTTAACCCATCACCATCTCTCCTTGAAGCATGTAGTAGTTTCTCATGTTCTCCTATTTTTGATAACAATATGATTGCCCTTTTGAATATTAGTAACTCCACCTTCAGCTGAATATATATGACCATTAGACTCCCAATCACCACAACTATGATGGTCCGTCTTATATCCTAAACATGACATATATTTTATAATGTTCTAGTAGTTTCATTAAACATCTTGATTTTATTTGTCTATAACCGATAATCTTACCAGACTCATGGATCGCGACAAGCACTAAATCCTCAAGAGCCGACCCATAAGTCGTAAATAACTTCTTACTATGACACATAATATGAAACTCCTGAATCCAAAATCCATGAACTTGATGAGTACCTGTCAGATATGGATTATAAGTTTGCATCCGTCTCTTCAATTCTTATCCCCGCTTTTTGATTGTGCTTTTCTTCCAACTACCCCACCCTTGTTATAAAGCTAATCAAAAAAATTAATCGATAGGCAACCTAAAAATGGAAAGAAAGACACTCTCGTGCTCACTTTCCCGCCTACATCCAAGGCTGCACCAACACCGTGCAGTTACCGACCTGATCAGTTCGAGTGCCACCATCCTCCTCTCTTTGCTCGGGTGTGCTTAATTAATGGCCTCCACCTCCAAGACTAGCCCAAGACCAATAACCTCAATCATCACTTAACTACGACAGGCTTGTCCCGCTCGCACAAGTTTGGAAGCTAATCAACGTAAGCAAGAGCATATGCCGCCAACCTTCATTGGCCAACACAAGCCCAAGCCTCACATGCCCACATATTGGTCACATGCCAAATCCCCACCAGCCTTCGTTGCCTAACGGGTCCGAACAGATGCCATACCGGCCTACTCGTCCAAGCTCTTCTAACCTCCAACTCTCTACTATGCCATCTCGATGACTACCCGCCATCATGGCCTCCTTGCTTGGAATCTGCTCGGGGACTGCTCCATCCTAGAGCTCAAATCCAAGCCTGATGGCAGAGTTCATTCGCCCATATATTGATGTAAGCCTCTATATGGGCCGAATTCGGGCTTGCTGGCATGGCTCATACAAGCACGTAGGTTTGTTTGAATCCCCTTCGACCCACAACTGTAAGGACAATGGGCTCGCCCTTTACAACACCAACTACAAGTCATATCGCAGCCCTGAAATCAACAACAATGACGGTTTGCCACTTGGCCCTTGCCTGATGATCATCAAGGCCTCATTCGCCATCGAACACTTTGCACGCAAGGTATTCGATGAAATGATGCAGCAAACCCCGGACACTTCGACGCACGGCTACAAGAAGCACTGATTTCTGCCTTCGTCAGACACCAACTTTTGCTGCCCAATGTCAATGGCGACGAGGGTCTACTGTACAGTCCCCGCCTTGTACAGTCCCCGCCTGATGAGTAACAGTGTTCCACGAAATGCCGCAACCAAAATGAAGTTTTGTCACTCTTATAAATCAATCAGTGTTCGATTACTCCTTAAAACCAAATCGTTCTATTATTCGTCAAAATGAAGTTGTGTTACTCCTTAGAAGCAAAATACATCACTCCTCTAAAATAGAGCTATACAACTTCTTAAAACGAATGTAGTTCTCCTCTAAAATAGAGTTATACAACTTCTTAAAACGAATGTAGTTCTGTGACTCCATAAAACCAAAAATGGAGTTGTCACTCAAAAACGGAATTTTGGCACAACCTGTGCATGATAGATCCATTTAAAAATTTGTGCACTACATTTATCTTAATCAAAGACCTACACTCTTTAAAACATACAATCAGTGTTCGATTACTCCTTAAAACCAAATCAATCAGTGTTCGATTACTCCTTCAAACAAAATCGTTCTATTATTCGTCAAAATGAAGTTGTGTTACTCCTTAGAAGCAAAATACATCACTCCTCTAAAATAGAGTTCTATAACTTCTTAAAACGAATGTAGTTCTCCTCTAAAATAGAGTTCTACAACTTCTTAAAACGAATGTAGTTCTGTGACTCCTTAAAACCAAAAATGGAGTTGTCACTCAAAAACGGAAATTTGGCACAACCTGTGCATGATAGATCCATTTAAAAATTTGTGCACTACATTAATCTTAATCAAAGACCTGCACTCTTTAAAACATACAATAAATTTCACCACAAGTCTGTGCACCCAAAACAGTTCTAAATGTGTATGAGCACCCATTAACAGTTATGTGAGCCCAAAATAAACCCCTAAACAAGTATGCACACCCAACAGAAACTCTAAACAGGTCTGAAAATCCACTTATCGGTCTGAGTCCAAAATAAAACCCTAAATGTGTGTGCGCGCCTAAAGAAAACCCCAAAATGGTATGCGCACCCAAAAGATGCTATAACTGATCTAAGCACTGACTAATGGGTCCGTGAGCACAAAATATATATACACGGACCTGCCCCCAACATAAACTCTAAATGGGTCCTAGAACCCAAGTAAAGTCTAATATGGGTTTGGAACCTGCTGTTAAGGGTTTAAATGCCCTCTTATTTCTACAAAAGGGCCCTAGTTTCATCATTGAGAGGGAAATAAACTGGATCACCAATGCAAGTTCAAGCTTTTCAAGGAATGGACGGGCGTGTGCTTTCAAATAGAACAGTTGCTGATCAACCTAAGGATACAACAAGCATTGACTCAGTGGTTCAAAAATCATTTTATTTTTTGCAACCCGATCGCAACATCCAAGTGTAAACGGGTCTAAAACATGCTTTTAAGGGTTTCTCTCTCTCTAATTCTAAATGGGCCCATGCACCCAAATAAAGTGTAAACATGTTTGTCCGATCATCAAAATAATGGGTTTGGAACCCATCCTTTAAGGGTGTAATTGCTTGCATATATCCATGACCAGGTCCGATCATCAAAATAATGGGTTCGGAATCCATTTTTAAGGGCTTAATTGCCTGTTTATTTCCATGACCAGGTTCGATCACTCAAGAAAGTCTAAATGGGGTTTTTCATATGCCTATGTATTTTTTATAAGGTCTCCAATTGCTTACTGGAAATAGGAGTGAATTACCTATAAGTGGAATAAAAGGAATTGAAATTCCCTATAAACAAAGCCCAATTGCCGTATGGAATAAAAGGAATTGAAATTCCCTACATGAAGGGTCTTAAATTAGCCTATGAACAAACGTGTTTCAATTGCCCAAGAACTGAAATGCGATTAATTTCCCAAAAACATAAAGGATCTTAACTCGACTAATGATTAAATGGATGCCGATGCCTTTGAAACCAAAGCCAATCAAATTTAATTCATGCAAACACAATGCTCTTCAAACTAAAATCAAGATCAAATGCATGTCTTTGGACCGTAAGGTCTCTAAACTAATATCAAATATCAAGTCCAAAAACCACTGTTTCCAAATTTTGCCTAAATTCTGATGCAAATCCAAATTCAAAAAAATTTCACTCACTGAAAAGAAAGTCCTCTCATTGCCATAAAAGCACATATGTCCAAATTTCAAAAAATATCACTTACAAAAAAAATTTCTCCTTGTCAGAAAATCCCAAGCATCCAAATTGCAAAAATGTCACTTATTGACAAGGCAATCCTCTCCTTTCAGAAAATCCTAAAAGAATCCAAATTTCAAAACTATCGCTTGCTGACAAGAAAGTTCTCCTTGTTAAAAAACTCAAAAATCAAATTCCAAACACTCAAAATCGATACCGACCTCAACGTCACTAAACTAGTTTCAAATCTAAATCTGACCTCCACATCATTAAACTGGGCCAAATCAAAATATCAACCAATATGTTTCTAAAAGGAAACAAAGCTCAAATTCAAATCGACCACCACATCACTAAAAGAGAATCAAGTTCAATGTTCACCTCAAGTGCAACATCAATAGAAACTTCAGTACAAGGGATGCAAGTCAAATTCAAAACTTGATGTATCAAATCAATCCAAATAGAATGTAAACTGAGATTATGTTCTTGGTCAAGCCATGTAACAAGAAAGCAATTAATAAATCATATTTACTCCAATTCTCTTGTTCTTTGTTCTATGCTAACATGCATGTCTCTTAATCAAAAGTTCGTCCTAAAAAGAGAGTAACTAACAACAAACTCCTGAGTTTATTGAAAGCAATGAACCCATAAATAATAAAATCATATCTTAGTGAATGAATTTGACGGGACCAACATAAGTTTTCCATCTTGACCAGATATACACCCTATATCAAAAGAGATGCGTGAAACAAATCCCATAAACTGCTGCTTTAAGAACAATCAATTTATTAAATGTAATTCCATGTAAATATTTTCAAGTCTTTTCTATATTTCTATTGCTAAATCACACCCCAAGATGTTGTTCAATGTCTCACCAACAGTGTTCTAAATATCGGATATCGGTCGCGTATCGGCCTAGTAAATTTGATATCGGATTGCGGATATCGGGGATATATCGGGGATATTGACTAAATATCGGAGTGTCATATCGGAGGCTTAAAAATTATGACATATGTCAGCATAGATGTATCTAAGAAGATATAAACTATACTAACTCAAATAAAAGTATGTTTGGTTATACTTATCTCGTTAAATATGATTATCGGGGATATTGAATTAATATCGGAGTGTCATATCAGAGGCTAAAAATGATGTCAAATAAAAGCATAAGAGTCTAAGAAAATATAAACTATAGAAACTCAAATAAAAGTATGCTTTGTGTATACTTATCTCATTAAACGTGAATACCGGTCATCCACTTGGTGGAATATTTCTCTAAGTGGTCACAAACCAAACGAGTTAAATACCTCCAATATATGATTCATGTGGATCAATATTACCAGTGTGAAGATGAAAATCAAAAAACTAAAAAAATGTATAAATGTAAAAAGGGAAAGAATACCCACCTTGATCGAAAAACCCTCTTAAAAGAACAAACGCTAGACTAAAAAACCAACTGAAAAAATGGAAAAATGAAAAAGGTAAAAAATACTATGTAGTAAGTACTAATCTTGATCAGAAAATCCCTTGCAAAGATCGAACATCGGATGTCAAAAGCTCGATCGACGGAAAAAAAATCCAATACTGTAAGGGAAAAATTAAAAACCGAAAAAACTGAAAAACTGAAAAAAAGGGCTCGACTACTCACCTTGATCAGAAAACACTTCTTTGCAAAGATTGAATGCCGGATGTCGAAGCTCAATCGATTGTCGTCGGAAATTTTCATTGGACAGAGCGGAGCAGAGTGGAGTAAGGAGTGGAGCGTCGAGAGGAGCGGAACGGTGTGATTAGAATTAGGGCAAAGCAACAATTATCTCTCAAAAATCTTGATGCCACTCGTCGTTTTAAGTAAATGATTGGGTCGGGTGACTCCGGTCGGATCCACTTTTAAGTGGACCGACCCGCTAACTTTGTTTTGAAAAAACTATGAATTGCGGCCAATATTTCAAAGGGATATATCGGTCGCAATATCGGCCGTAGCCCGATATTGCGACGATATTTTCCCAGATATCGGAAACCGCAATATATATGCCCATATCGTATCGGCCCAGTGATAACACCGATATTGCGGCCGATATATCGGATATCGGACCGATATTTAGAACACTGCTCACCAACCAAGCACAGCTAAATATTACTTTAGCCTTTAAATTAAACTCTATCCAATTCCCTTCAATAACTCATTGATGTAGCTTCACGGTTTTTTTAGCTTATGCAAGCCTTGTTGGATTGCAAACTTTCACTTGTCACAAACCAAAATTATTTCTTCCATTAAAGTTCTCAACCTCAATTTTTATCATTAAAGCCGGTTCTCCGTTGTCATAAGAACTCGATCAAACCACCTTTAGTTTTGATACTAGTTTGCTATGACAAAACAAAAAAATTAAAGAAAAAGAGTTAATATTCTTATTTCAAGAGCTTTAGTGAACAAGTCAATACAGCTGAATAAAGATTCACATTCTCAAAAGTCTTCTAGCTTATTTATGGCTAAAGAGTATCATATACAACAAACACCACACCTAACGTATGCTAATTACTCACCTTGCTTCTCTCATCATATCTTGTTCTTATGCCCGTCAAATGGAGGGAATATTTTCTCTAAAAATTGAGGGGATATGTTGACATCACCTATGCAACAAAGAGCTGCAAAAAGTCTATGCTATTGTTTTGTTTGGGCCAATAGATCAAAAGATTCTAAAACTCGGTATTGGCTTCAAGTTTGGATGTGATACATGTATTGAGTGCAGTACTCATATTTAGCAGCACTTCTATGATGATATTTAAAGGCCCACATGGATAAGCAAATATAAACATACCAACAGGCTCAGGCAAGCTGAGGTTCCTCCGGAGGCCGTCAATTCCGGCAGCAACTATAGAAGCCAGGCCAAAGTGTGGATTTGCACATCCATCAAATGACTTAATCTCAAAGTTACTAACCAGTCCAGCAGAAAAACCAGGTGGGCATGCGGTCCTTAGTGGGGCTTCTCTGTTTTCATGTCCCCAACAAAGGTAGGCTCCACTCCATGTATCTGGTTGGATCCGGTCATAGCTATATACAAAAAAATAGTTTTAAGTTATTGAAAGAATATGAGCATAACAGTTTGATGTTATCACTATGGAGAGAGTCTCACTAAAATAAAGCTGCATGTGATGAAAGCTAGCTCGTCAAGCTAAAAGATATTAAACACTCAATCTACTGCCTTTTTATGTATCTGATGAAACTAATTTTTGTTATATGTTAGTTATTCTTCAATCATTGACCAACTATGAAGTAAATAAAACAATAAAAATCAGAAGAAGGAGGGCAATAGAATGCAACCGGCTAGTTGTAATTTACATTCTTTTATGATAAGGTAGGCTGTCACAGAAATTAGGCATGAATTTGTATAATCTAAATGGTTAATTAACAAGGGAAGAAATCCCAGCATAAATTGGAAGGCCAAAAGTAAATGGATAATGTTCCTCACATGCTTTCAAATCAAGAAACTATCTAGAATGCACTCTCCCTGAAGAGCATCAAGTCACTACAAAAGAATCAGATACCAAATCACTTTTCAAACTTGAGGGTCTCCCTCGATCTTCTTTTTGTAACAACTTGCTCCCTTGCTCGTGGAGTGGAGATACTGGATGCTGTGTTCATGTAATAACATGCTCCCATATAAGTTTCCATGACATAAATAGCAAGTCTGACTATAGCTGAACAATTAACCAAAACTAAAAGGTATTATAGCTTGCTTATGATGCCATATTTACAAGTAAATACGTCCTTTAAGTGTAACATCTTGATTCAGACTGTAAGCATTAGCAAATAAAAGAGAAAACTGACCTATTGGGAAGTGGAGCAATAAATGCTAAAATTGCAGGAAGATGCTGAAGAACTCCCGCCATGAAATGCTCTCCTATTTTTGACATTCCATATGGTGTTGTTGAAACCTCAGATCCCATAAAAACATTATTTCCATTCTCCCACAAACTTAGATGTACATGCGATCCAGAGCCAATATCATCTAAGAAATACCTATAAAACATTAAGTAGGTTGAATATGACTCCAAGATTACAATGCAAAGGTGATAAAACAGACCCTCTTTTGATTTTATGGCAACCAACTAGATTAATAAAGATATACAAGAATATAAAAGTCCGAGTCAGAGGACATGCGTAGTATAACTGCAGAAAAACATTACTAATGGAAATAACAGAAACATCTAGACAGCTATATCCACAAGGATATTTACATCTACATGAATATAACCAAAGATGGAATCTGCTCATTTTCTCGATTGTAGTTTACATGCATAAAAGGACTTAAAATGCTAGACCTTTGGTTTTCTATATGTTCATAAAATGCAACCAAACAGCGCAACACCAATGAGTTGGTCGGTCAATTTTGCCAAGGGAATTTATATAAATTCAATATAAAGTTAATCCCAGAAACCAAATTTGGTCACTCATAATGTAACGCCCATGATGAAATCAGATAATAGGAAATATGTTTGGGTGAATAGATCTCTGTTAACCTATATCATTGGCGCACACGAACACACACATATATATCAAATTAATGAAAATGTCCTGTCAACGCGGAAAATTTTCCCGTGCTGAAAGCCATTTTCCATTGTTTTTAAAAATTTTAAATTTTTTTCGAAATTAATCTACACATCATCGATGATCAACATACCAATAGTCAAGTGAATCTAATGCTATTGGACGCTTGATCCACTTGTTGCAAAGGCAACAGTTCTAAACAATACAACTTTTTGTAACGAAAGGATCAATGGTCAAATCATTTGAAGTTCACCCATATTTGGGTTTATGATTTTCGAATGTGTACAACACTCTGAAAAATAAAATTTCCAAAATAAAATCATATGCAGTGGTTTTGTGCTATCAGTGCATGATATTTCTTGCGTTGACAGCATATATCCAGAGAACTATTTATCTAGAAGAACAAAAGGTTGGGTCAATACAACCAACAATAATAACTATTTTAACTCTACCACACCCACTCAAGCTTGAGCATAGATATCTATTATGCCCAGCTTGAAACTATTCCTACAACATGTGTACAATATCTAGGACCGTAATCGTGACTGTTGTCCACCACCAAGACCTTGGCATGTACCAAATTCATGGCCTCAGCCTCGACCAACATATTAAACTTGTCCTTTAGCTATGAGTGCAGAGCTCTCGATAAAGGGCTGAGTCTCCATATGTCACGCCCCAGTTTCCAATAGGAGAGAATGGGATAAGGCAAGCCGCACTTCATACTGAACCCATGGAAAAAGGACACTTTTTCCCTTAAGTTCAACATACACTAAGCGTAGTAATAGGCAGTCCTGCAAGTCATCAGAGATATGGACAAACATGATGCACCAATAAAGATATCCAAAGTAGCAGAAGGTTTAATACATATCATGAGGTAAATACACTACTTAGGCCATCGGCCTCACAAAATATTTCACACATCATCGTAAGGTAAGATAAACCCAAAACTTGTCTACATGAACTCCGCACCACTCTCTTAAGGCTCCTGATCTTCTAAATTTGTGCTACCTATGACAGCAAAAGTAGTCGTTAAAGTATGTCCCCAAAAACTATCAGAAAATGTGAGATCCGTACATATAAAAAACATACAAATAGAGAAAATAATGGCTGGAGCATGATCATATAAACAACATGAGTAATATCATGCAAGCTAAATATAGCAACAATAATAATATCGTGTACAATGTCACATGTATTATCCCATCCACATTGTACAGTGCTCTGTTAGAGACCCATCTCATACTAGGCCTTTAACACTAGCCCATTTGTTAGAGACACATCCCATATTAGGCCTCTAACAATAGCATTGCTAAGGACTTAGCACATACTAGGCGCATAACACTGAGCTCACATCTAATTGTTAAGTATTAGCTAGCATCCAACCCAAAACCAATTGGTATTGGACAATTTTTGCAAATAGGCCAAATTAAAAAAATAATTTGAAAAACCGACCTCTTTTTTTTATTTAGCAAAACCGACCTCTTTTGGTTTTGATGCCAAAAGAGGTCGGGATCTGGCGTCGGGCACGTGTGTGGCATCGGCCGCATCTTCAGAGTGCGGCCGAGAGCCGCACTTTCAGCGTGCGGCTCTCGGCCGCACCTGCACAGTGCGGCCAAGGCCACACAAAACACACAGCAGCCCGCAAGATCGCGGGCTGCTGCTGAAAATTTCTCCTTCCTCTCGTGGCCGCTCCTTCAAAGTCCGGCGCTTCAAATTTTTTTTGGTGATTATTCTGCTTTGTTTCAGGTTAATTCTACTCTCTATGTGATGTTATTGACTGATTTTTGTGATTTTTGTACAATATAGATTGAAATTTAGGGTTTTTGAGATAAATCTATAGTTGGTGAAATTTTACAGGTTTTTATAAAATGGAGGCTGGACCTATTACTAATGCGGTCTAGTATGACCAAGCACGTCATCGGTCTGCCGATGTAGTGCAAGGGCAGGTAAATAGAAAAAAATTAATATGCAAAGTAAGTAATTATTATTGAAAGAAAAATAATTAAGGTGTGAATTATATGTTAGCAGGCATCGATAGCAATTGTCGATCATGGACAGAAACATACAAAGTGGAGATTAGATCAGCGCGCACGACCATATATTGAATCGTCCAGATTACACCTATGTGTGTGCTTGCGTTGGGTACGGTTGGACCATGCATTGCTGACTGCTTTGGTTGAAAGATGGAGGCCAGAGACAAATACATTTCACATGCGCCAGGGAGAGATGACAATCACGTTACAGGACGTGGCAGTCATCACAGGCCTACCGATTGATGGAGAACCAATATATCAATGTGAAATGCGAGATGGCAGCTGGGGTGCGTTGATGGAGAGACTACTTGGACAGGATACCCCACTAAGAAAAGCAGCCAAGGTAAAACTTAGTTGGTTGTGTGATACATTTACTGATTTGCCTGAGGATGCAGATGATGAGGACATTCAGCGGTAAGCACGGGCATATCTGCTTCATATGCTTGGAACCTTACTGGTTCTGGATCCAAGCAAAGGATCTATAAATCTCCGCTGGTTAACAAAGTTAGATGATTTTGAGGAGGCCGATGGATATTCATGAGGAAGTGTGGTGCTTGCGCACTTGTACGCTGAGCTCAGCAAGGTGGCATTAAAGCAGACAAAGGCTTTATATGCATGCGGGTTATTATTGCAGGTATAATTTTTTTCGTTAGCTATAATAGTGATATATCTATATATATCTATATATTTCACATTCTGAGGAAAAATTCATATTTATAGGTTTGGAGCTGGGAGAGAATGTATGTAGGAAGACCAAGGCTCCTGCAGGATGTATTTGCTGACACTGTTCCCTATGGGTTCAGGTGGAATACGGAAAAATCATTCATGGAAACTGCTCATGGGAACCTTGATACATACAGAGACCAGTTTGACACATTAGAGAGTACGCAGGTGTGTATATGTAAATTTTATAACGTCGGTGATCAATTGATATATAATATAGTACACTGATATATTTGTGTACTTCATGCCTAATAGGTTACATGGGAGCCTTATGGAGAGCGATTCGAGCAGCTGCCGGTGTTATGTCGCGAACATCCCGAGTTATGGCGAGCGAGGGTACCCATATTCTGCTGGGAAGCACGGGTGATGCATGCACCCGACCGCGTCATGCGGCAATTTGGTTTACGACAACACATCCCATCTGCACTCCCAGTCTTGGCGGGGAAGCCAAGACCAGCGCAACCAGCAGAGGTGACTGTAATCAAGGATCCTCTTGCGCATTGGATGAATAGAGCAGATCACATTGTGCATAAGGGGGATGTGGTATCAGTTGCTGCATATATGGAGTGGTATTGGGGGATTACCAGGAGGTGGATTTTTCTGAGGCAGCAACCCTCGTTCGCACAAATGCCCCGAGGACCCATCGAGCGCCAACATGTAAGAAGATGTTCAAGTTTAATTTTTTATAGTATTTTTTATAACCAATATGCTTAGTGCTTAATTTGTTTTACAGGTCGCAGGATATGTTTCATTGTAGGATATGGCAGGCCAAGTATTGCAAACACAGGATCAGGGTTTGTTGCATACGATGAGGATCCATATCGATGATGTTCTACATCGTACACGCCATCTTCCAGAAGGTGTAGATACGAGCAAGCTGAGTCGTTTATATAGGATGGGTGAGGCTGACACTTCTCAGCAGGAGCATACCAGAGAAGATGACGCCGGCACTTCTCAGCAGGAGCATCCTAGAGCAGATGACGCCGGCACCCCTCAGCAGGAGCTTACAGGAGTACATGAGGCCTGCACTTGGCAGCTGGACCCTCACGGAGGTTATGACCCCGACACTTGGACGCAGCACCCTCACGGAGGTTATGACCCCGGCACTTGGCAGCAGCCCCCTCCCATATCATTTGACGCCGGAGCTTGGCACCCAAGCATATGGGATGTTCCAGCCGATTGGCAGCAACAGCCTACCCAGGGTACATGGGATGACGGCAGCACTTGGCCGCAGCATTTGACGCAGGCAGATTGGCAGCCTACCCAGGGTGACACGTCACAGCCGCAGCAGACAGAATGGGATGACACATGCATTTCACAACAGCATGTGGAAGTGGATGTTGGCCCGTCTCAGCCACCTCAGACACAAGGTGATGGTGAAGGCGTGTCACAGGTTGACGAGGTGTCTCAGCGTGTCACAGGTTGGCGAGGTGTCTCAGCAGACAAAAAGGGAACACATTCGGATAGGCCCTGGTATTCTCGTGTATTTACTCGACGCAAAGGGAGTCGTCGATGATATGTATCTTTGAAATTTGTTATGTATATTTGTTGGATTTCAGACATTTGTTATGTTATGTACGGTTTCTCAAATGAATTATTTGATATATAATATATGTGTTATGTATGGTTTAAAAACAAATCTTTCATACACCCCATATTTATTCAACGAATTCCTTCATACACCCAATATTCAAACATCACATATAAATATGAGAAAGGTTGTGTTTGGGCTTGATGGAGGTATTCAGTCAGCGAATTGGGCTACGCTCCAGAGGAGAATTTTCTCCTCCCGAACTCACCTACGTGCTCTTTGGCTGCTTCAGTGGTAGTTTGAGCGGCGGGATTTCTCCACAACTTACAGGAGGAAGACATCGGCTCAAGCGGCCAACGAAACGGCAAAAAGACATGTAGATGAGATCCGAAGGAGAAAATTCTCCACTAGAGCGGAGCCCAACCCAGTGACATAATACCTCCATCATTCCGTCAACAATCTTTCTCCATATAGCTGGACCACGTTGTTCCCGTCACGCAAGCGCCATCACAGCAACTGCTTCCGGCCAGCCACGGTTTGAAGTCGGCCGGAGTGTGATACGTATCGTATCACACTCCATAACATTTTCTGATTCACAGCCGAATTTATAGCCACAGGGACCGCACGTGCCAGGTGCGGCCCAAGGCCGCACGTGCCAGGTGCGGCCCAAGGCCGCACCTGACACATGCGGCCGTTAAACGACAGCTTCCCGTCGCTCTCTTGCGGCTTGTTTTGTTGCTGTTTGTTGCTGGGTTTGTTTTTTTGCGACGGCGGTTTTTGTTTCGATTCATCTCAGCTGCCATCCGAAACCCTTTGCCATACGAAAGCCGATTCGTGACGATTCGACTCCCCTAATAGGTATTCAAAGTTTTTTGTTCATCATTATGTTATGATTCGTGGATTTAGGGATTTATAATGGTGTGTGTGTGCAGGTTGTTGGAAATGGCAAGTGATTCAATTTTTGTCATATGCTATTTCGGTGGTGAATTATATATTAATGAAAATCACGAACCACGGTATGTCGGAGGAAAAGCTAAATCGATGAAGCTGATAAGTGGGTCGACCTATAACGACCTAGTAGATCGGATATACAATATCACGAAGATCTGTCGGAAAGAGTATATGTTGAATCTGGTGTGCAACTGGCCAGTAATGGGAGGAAAGACTACCGCAGTGAAAATATCAGACGACGATGATATGGAGAATCTTTTGATTTTCGCAAGATCATCGTGGAGTTGAAATATATGTGGGTCTGGATGCAATAAACACCGCCCAAGCGAATACGACAGGAGTAGGGTGTTCCCAATATCCGCAAGATGAAGCTAACATGAACACGTAAGTCTAGATTTCAATCAAGTTTTGCAAATTATAATTTGAAATATTTTTTATATTCGTCGTAGTAACTAAATTTTTAAACCGTTCATATGTCAGTAACAGGAGGTTGAATGAGGAAGCAGTGGGAATTGAAAATCAACACTCAGCATACATGGAAGACCCTTTTGTACCGGAGTCGATGCCTGAAGATCCATACATACCTGTTGATGAAGAAATAGAAGAGAGCGATGACGAGGAGCATGTCGGGGCCGGAGAGGATAGCATGCTTTATGCGGATGATCCAAACGAAGATGATATAGCATGGATACAACAATCGATCGCCGTTAACACAATTGTGGAAGATGAGGAGGCTTTGCCAGATGAAGTTGAAGAGGAGGAATGGCTAAATGCAACAGTTATGAGTAATACACTTGAAAGGAGAGTGGAAGAGCCTAGACCTCAAAACGTTAGGGGGGGGGGTGTTCAATGTCGGCGATATTTATGATACAAAGGCCGCCTTGATTAAAGCAATAACGGAGTGGAGCATTAAGCGTAATGTTTCATTTAGGCCAATCAAGACAAACAAGACAAGTTATAACGTGATATGCGCCCTAAATGCTGCGGTCAATCCGGCAACGCAAGATGAGGCTAGTAGGAATTGTCCGTGGCGTATCCATGCAGCAGTGCGAAAGGGTAGCATTGGGAAGTTCAAGCTCTCAAGGGTTGTTGAGGAACATACTTGTAATAATCCAACCCTAAATACAGATCATCAAAAAGCCACAGCATCTTTCATTTGTAACATGATTATGCCAATGGTGAAGACAAAGTTAGATTTGACACCGGCAGAAATCCAAGAGGCCATAACCACCATGTTACGGATCCGAATTTCATATTACAAAGCATGAATGGCAAGATCGAAGGCGTTAGAAAGGATTTTTGGAGATTGTGAGGAGTCATATAATCGGCTACCTCGGTATTTAGAGGCCATTTCAGAGACTAATCCAGGCACCGTATACAAGATCACTTATGACACTATCAGTGAAGGAGTGGCACAATTTTCAGGGGTCTTCTGGGCATTTGGCCCTTCAATCAAGGGTTTCAAACATTGTCGGCCGATCCTAAGTATTGATGGTACCCATTTGTATGGGAAATATGGTGGGTGTTTACTTGTGGCCACCGGTGTGGATGGTAATGGTGTGCTGTTTCCCTTGGCATTTGCGGTTGTGTCAGCGGAGAACCAAGAAAATTGGAAGTGGTTTTTCGCATGTATATATGAATACATACCAATTGCGCATGGACGAACGCTTACCTTCATTTCAGATAGAATGAAAGGAATTCCACGAGCATTAGAAGAGGGATGGCCAACACATTATCACCATAGGTATTGTCTGCGGCATATTATTGCAAATTACAAGGCGAAAGGATTCCAAACACGTTCCTTGGTGGGAAACTTCTGGATGGCTGGCATTGCATCAGACTTGCTGACATACAATGTCTATCGTGCCAAAATTAAAGACGAGTCCATTGAAGCAGATGCGTGGATATCTGCAGATTTACATGGAGAAGAAAGCATGTGGGCGATGCATGCCGATCGTGTGAAACGTTATTGTATCATGACAACAAATTGTTCTGAGAGCTTTAATGGGGTGCTCAAAGGTGCTAGGGCTCTACCTATACAAGCTTTGATTGCAAGAACATTTTACAGGTTAAATAGATATTTCTTCAGTCGAAGACTAAGTGGGCAAGGGTGGACGACAGATTTTGTGCCCACAACAATGGACATTATTGGGGCACGGAGGAAAGAAGCTCGAACATTTATGCTCACAAGGTTTAGTGATTGTGAGTGGCAGGTGACTGACAATGATGGTCTCTGTTATACTGTTAAGTTGCATGACGAAAAATGCAGATGTAGTTGCAATATTCCTTCGCTTCAACACATCCCATGTGCTCATGTTATCGCCGCAACTTCCAGACAAGAATATGGTGCCAATATAGCATATATGCCATTCTGTTTGCCATGGTATAAGGTTAGCAGATATCGCCTTGCATATGAACCTTTATTTCACCCCATACCCGATGCACGGTATTGGAAGGCTTGGGATGGTCCCAAATTACTTCCATTCGACAAAAGAAGACCTCCAGGTCGGCCTACATCTACACGTATTCGGGGGGCAATGGATATTCCGCGCGAAGGAAGCCGACAGAATAGATGTGGCAATTGTCATCAACTCGGGCACTACAAATCACGCTGCCGAAATCCTCCAACACACGCGTATGTTGATTCTTCAATTCATATATTTCTTGTGGATATAAATATGTTGTTCTAATTTATGCTTATCTTGTAGGTATTCATCACAAGGCCGCGGCGCGTCTTCATCTCAAGGCCGCGGCGCGTCTTCATCACAAGGCCGCGGCGCGTCTTCTTCTCAAGGCCGCGGCATGTCTTCATCTCAAGGACGTGGCAGATCCCGCACATGATGCAATGATGGATGTTACTCTACTGATACTGTTGTGTTAGAGCCATGATTGATGTTTTAGGGCCATGTTTTTTGTAAGTTTATTGAATTCGACATGATATGTATTTTGAAATTGAAACTACTATGGTTGATAAATTCAATATTGTTTGATTTATGTGTTACTTGAGCTTGAATTCAATGTGATGTGTGTTTTGATTTATATGAACTTTCGGATATCCAAGTGATGTGTTGTGATATGCTATTTGTGATATTTGTGATACGCAGTGTTCTAAAAGACGGTTGCATTATGCGTGCGGTCCAGGGGCGCATAGCGCATATGCGGATTATGCGGCCGATTATGCGGATAATGCGGTTTACGCGAAAATGAATATTTTAGTAAATAAATAAGCAGTAAGTATATATACATATATGTGTGCGTGTTTATGTGTATATTAAATTAAAAAATTGCTTTAAATGGGAACACAAAAAATCCTATCAGCTTTTAAAAACATGGATTAATTCATACTAAAACATCAGCACCATTACGGCTAGGGCTGTTGATGAACAGAACGTTCGACGAACTACTCGTGAACAAGCTCGGTACATGTTCGTTTAGGAAGCTTAATGAACAAGCTTGAACAAATTTTTAGAGCTCGGTTAGTAAACGAACAGAGCATGAACATAACCGTGTTCGTTCATTTATGTTCATGAACAAGCTCGTTAAGTGTTCGTGAACAAGCTCGTTAAGTGATGTTCATGAACAAGCTCGTTAAGTGTTCGTAAACGAACATGTACCGAAAATAGTAAATTTAGATACATACTATATGTTTTATTATACTTGGAATGGATGCTTGTAATGGGATACATGGAGCTATTATGCTTGATTTGTTTGTTTTTGTCATGCAAACATTTAATCCTTTTATTTAATTGATTTAGTCATTGGCAATAATGTTTAAATATTATTATTCCTGATTAAAAAATTGACATTCGTTTGTTTGTTTGAAAATCTATTCATGAACAAGATTGATTTGTGTTCACGAACATGTTCCTGAACATGTTCACGAACAAGCTCGATAAGTCTTGTGAACGAACAGAACGTTCGATTAACTACCCGTGAACAAGCTCGGTAAATGTTTGTTTACGTTCGTTTACGTTCGTTCGGTAAGCTTAACGAACAAGCTTGAACAGGTTTTTAGAGCTCGGTTAGTAAACGAACAGAGCTTGAACATGGATTTTGTTCATGAACAAAACCAAGCTTCCTGTTCAAGCTCGTTCAAGCTCGTTCGTCAACAGCCCTAATTACGGCGATGAATACTTACAATAAATAAAGTCTAGAGTCTAAAGCAATCAACACACACAATATAAATATTTAGCTTTACGTCCAAATCAAAAGCATGTCTAACACAAATACTTTGAAATAACAACAGATCCATAATCTATTCAATATCTACTCATCATCATCTTCTTCAAATATCATCATCTAACCCCATACGAAGGAACTTCATCAATCTCATTAAGAATATACCAAATGGTTTTCATCGAAATGCGCTTAAACATCATCCATTGCTGCATTAGAAGAATTATTTTTTCTCCTTCATATATTATTAATGTTCTTTGATCCTCTTAAGTGGATCTTTATTAGCTCCACTAGCCTAGGTAACAATAACTCATGCAAGTTGATTTCTGTTGAGAGAAAGTCCTATAAAACAAAAAAAATCTTAAAACAAAAAACCCGATTTTTATCCTTAACGGGTCGGGTTTTTTAACGAATTGGGTTTTTAGTTGCCAATAATGCCTCCGCATATTCGCACATGCGGGCGCATAAAAGTTATGCGGCCAATTATGCGGCTGACCGCATAATTTGGCCGCATTCCTAGTTTTTCATGCGGCCAGAGGCCGCCTCCTTATATGCGGGCGCATATGCGGGTGCATATAACTTGTTTTAGAACACTGGTGATACGCTATGGCTGTGAGAAGTATTAGTGTGAGAATAATTTGGGACACGTTTTGATTTTTATATGCATATGCTGGATGAATTAGGGTTGAATTATCGGAGTAGTATGAGAAGCAGCTGCTGAAATGGAGAAGAGCAGCAGCTGCAGCTGCTATTTGAATTTGCAAACAGAGAGGAGAAAGCAGCAGCAGCAATTCGGCTCTGTTGTTGGGTGGCCTTGGCCGCACTCTGAAGGTGCGGCCGAGGCCACACACGCTTCACAGGCCCCAAACCGACCTCTTTTGGCCCCAAAACCAAAAGAGGTCGATTTTGCTAAATAAAAATAAAAGAGGTCGGTTTTTCAAATTAATTTATTAATTTGGCCTATTTGCAAAAATTGTCCATTGGTATTAAGTGGAGAGGCTCTTTAATACTTATACATTTCATTTTCTCTTGTTCTTTCCAATGTGTGACTAATTGGGATCCTAACATATCACCACGCTTCCGACAATCGCCGTCCACGACAGCCCACTTTGGGGTGCCCACTCTAAGTGGCCCACTCTGGTCTTTAGCAGGTCGCCCCTTCTTAGATCGCTCCTTCCACATGTCGCCCCTTCCGCTTCCGACAACCACCATCCACGGCAGCCCACTGTGGGGTGTCCACTCTAAGTGACCCACTCTAGCCTTTACCAGGTCGTCCCCTCTTAGGTCGCTCGTTCCCCAGGTCGTCCCTTTCATAACGTGGGTCGTAGAATGGTGCTTACTTTGATACCGTTTGTTAAAGACACATCACATAATAGGCCTCTAACACTAGCCCATTTGTTAGAGACACATCCCATACTAGGCCTCTAACAATAGCATTGCTAAGGACCTAGCACATACTAGGCCCATAACATTGGACTCACGTCTAATTGTTAAGTATTAGCGAGCATCCAACCCAAAACCAATTGATATTAGGTGGAGAGGCATTCTAATACTTATACATTTTATTTTCTCTTGTTCTTTCCAATGTTGGACTAATTGGGATCCTAACATGCTCATGCGCCCTCAATAACATGAATTATCCGTCTCTATTGTCGAGTGCAAGCATAGATAATCAAGTGTGATGTATGTGAATATCAGTGTCTGGTGCCAAGTACAGTCCCGGGTATAGTGGCATGTCAAGTATAATATAATATCAAGTACAATATGTATATATGTCTGAGACAATATCCAGTATAGTGTCACATATATGTGTATATATTGAGTGTCATGATAATGAAGGTATATGACATATGTACTCAAACATCTCAATAATCAGTGTAATAAAGATTGTTATTTGTGAGATTTAGCATTGCGCATATCATATATCAGGAGACCGTCCTTATGTATAACCCAAATGCATATATCAAGATATTAATCTTTGTAATAAATAATTAACTTATATTGTATGAGACTGTGATAATAACCTCCATATCAATCCAGTAATCAAGTCATATCCAATGAAAAAACACAATAGTTCTGTAATGGTCTCGTACCATTTAGGTATTCTTTTTATAAAGATTTCCAATGTATTTTTGGAACAAAATAGTATATATTTTTAAAAGATTTTTATGGATTTTTTCAAAATGTATTTCCCCTTTTTATTGAACTAGACATGTTAACCCGTTAAATAAACTCGTTTAATAAGATATTTAATTAAAATAAAAATAAAAAATAAAAAATAAAAAAATTATCCCTTAAGTCAGAATTAGATTCCTAATCAAAAATCAAAACCATAATCCAAAACTTAAAATAAATCCAAACCGTGTCCGTTTACGTCTCAACATATAATAATTATTACCATTATCCTTATTAATATATATAAACCCTTAACTAATCCATAAACCTAAAAAAATCCATCACCTTATCTCTCTCTCTTCCTTGTGTCCTTTCCATGCAGACAGCAGCCACATGCAACCGTCCCCTCTCTCAGCCCTAAATTTTCTAGAAACACAAAAAAAACAGAAAAAACAGAAAGAAAAAAGAAGAAAAAGAAAAAGAAAAACAGAAGATCGGAGAAGGAGAAGAGGACTTCACGTGCCAACAGGTTCTTCTTCGTCGATCGAAGCAACCAAACCCTTCTCCCTCAACGGAAGCCCAATGATGTGCTCTTGCCACCGCCTCCTCCGACAAAGCCGTCGCACACCCGGGGAGGTAGGTTCCCCTGTGGTAAGTTTTCAGGTTAATTTGGAAAAATCCTTATTTAATTTAATTATGAAAGATATGATCATGAATAGTTTGGCCATGTAGATTTCCCTAGTAATTTGAAATATAGAAAATTTAAAATTAAATAGATTATGGATTTACTTGATTAGATCTGAAAGAAATGATTGTAGCAGATTCTGATTTTGTCACTTGTAAATTTATTTTTGAGTGTATACCTTTAATTCGGTTAAGTCCATCTGTCATACCAAACTAGACTAGTTTATGTATGCAATTCAACAACACATTAGGCTCTAAGTCACGAATTCGACATAATTCTGTGAAGAACTTGTTAAATGCCGTTTAAGGAATTGTTGAGTGATATGATCTTTGATTTGGATTTGGATGCTAATTACCCAATTGAACTATGTTTATAAATTTTGATGATATGCATAACCATGAATTCAAAATTTAATAGGTTCACATCAAGATTGCTTAAAATTTAGAGAAATCACATGGGTTCCTGGACTTTAAATTTGTTGAATTATTATGGGATATTATTCGCTTTAAAAAAAGAAGAAACAACGACACAGTGTGACTCCAGGTGCAAACTCTTAACATTTATTTTACTGCAGCATTGAGTAAGCTTTGTACATGTTAATTAATTAATTTAGCATGTGTAGGCTTGTTCTATTATTGTGTAGAATCCCCGTCTCTTAATCAAACAACGGACAAAATGAAACCGTACTAAAAAAGAGAAGATAAATGTATATATTAGTTATTGTATCTTACAAAATCTATGAAATGTTATGCTTGAGCTAATTAAGTAACTAATGGATTAAATTTTATATGTTACCAATACCGTGCATGATTAACTGAATATTGTAGCATTAAGCCATTAGACATAGAACATAAACATAACATGGGGGGGTATGGGGAAACTTATTGTCACAGAGGGTGCAGGAGCGACGAGTGTCTCCGGATGATGTACTAGTTATGGATATAGAAATGTATTGATAGACACTACAGATTTATATGACCCATAGTTATAAACCGTATGGCAACTATGTGAAAGGTTGAAATCCATGATTTATAGTCCAGACCTGAAATTGTGGAAAAGATTAATGTAGAGTATTGGATTCCACAGTACATGTTTTGATGATGAGCAAATATTGCTTCATGGTCAAATGAATTTCATTAAGTATGACAGGTTATATTAGACCAAGTATATTTTGCTCAAGATTGCTTAAGTGCAAAAGTTAATGATTTCAAAGCAAGCTTGGCAAGCAATTGGTGATGTTGTGACTTTAAGTCAACAATTGAATCGGAAGGATTCAATGACAAGAAGATGTGGATCAAAGAATACAACTAATCAAGGCTTTCAAGACACTTTATATGTTTGATGTATGTATTTTATTTCTTAACTTAGAATTTATGTTAAGGCCTTGAAGATGTCATACACACGAAACCATAAATAAACAACTAGAATTAATATAGATTTAATTGATACATAAAAATCTAGGTTTTATTGGCAAACAATAGAATTCTATGTGTATCAATCAACCAGACAGACCCACAGTCGACTAGATCTGGTATAAGATTTAACCCTTATTTAGTAGGAGTGTTAGTCGACCAGAGCATAAGTAACAGTCGATTAGTTCGTTGATTAGTCGACTAGCTTATTGTTGACTAGCTCATCGACGGATTCATAACCTAAACTTTTTGTATTTTTAGGTGACTAGAGTACATTGACTAGTCGACTAGCTATGGCCTAGTCGACTATTAGATGAACTATAGTTGACTAAAATAAGTCGTTGCAGTTTACACAACTAGCCATTTCAAACTGTTGGGAGTGTGTTTTAAGGTATTTTCTCACCTAATTTTTATCCTCTATATATGGGGATGACCTCATATCATTTGGATAAGATTATTGATGAAATGAGATGAAAAAGAAAAGGAAAGAAGTCAAAACCCTTAAAACCTCTATCTCTCTTTCTTCAATCTCTTGAGCTTTCTTTCTACTCTTCCAAAGTCAATCTCATATAGTAGAAACTCATATCCCTAACCACACTACACTTATATGTGTTGCATATTCAAGGCTTAAGGAAGTTGTAAACAATTGCTCTCATGATATTGATTTATATAATGTTGTACTTGATACTATTCTCTACATGTTCACTATTATACATAGTCATTGTTCACATCTATTATACATGATATTCACTACATCAAATTACATGTTCCTGATATTATACTTGATACTGATCTCGATTACCATAATTGATTGCATGCTCTTGATACTATATATGTTATTGTTCACGATTATTGTACTTGTTATCCCACTCGATATTACATCTATGATAAAATACATGGAGATGAAAAATTCATTGTCTCGAAGGATGCGGGAGCGACAAGTGACATTATTGTATCTATGTTTTTTGTTTCCAAAAATAAAGGAGGGTTACTACTATATCCATGTTTTATACTTCCAGCAATGAAAGTAGGGTTTACTATTGTATCAATATTTTTCACTCCTTACACAGTGAGCGAGATTATATATATTATTAGCACCCTCGGCTGTGCAACCACAGTGCTCGTGTTTCCTATGTATACATGTGTTGCATATTGTACCCTTGGACATCAGCTCAGAACTATATTAGAGACACTACACTCTCACTGTTACTTGACACAACCAATGATTACATGAACATTACTAGCCATCATTGTTATGCTTGTGTTTTTATTAGTAATGTTATGTTATATTATATATGCTCATTTATCAAGAACGTATTTCATCCTCATGCTCTATATTTCAACTTGAGTTTTAGTACTGCTTTATCTAAGGGCATATGAATCCTTCTTTGTTTGTTTCTTTAGGGAATATTTATTAGGATATTCTGTTAGGATCTTCCAGCAAGTTTGGACTCATATCTGCGACTACTTACCTCGCTCTTGGTAATAAGCCATTTTCACTTGTTTTACATTCCATGCATAATTATATTCCAGCATGTCTACTACTTGATTCATCATCCATTTCATCATGTCTATTGATCATAGAAATGTATAAACCATCTTCCTGTAGCTCATAATTAATTAGAAGCAGATGGACCTTAATTATATTCCGGACGTGTTTGTATTTAGGTAGAAAAGAGAGAATTATTAGTAGGCCTAAATATGTGTGCGCTTGTCACTTTCTATTTCCTTTTCGTTGTGGGAAGCGGGGCATAACAGATTAAAGTAATGTTTGTCGTATAAATGTGTTCGACACTTAACACTTATTTCATCCAGAATTCATTGACTACAGTATGTGACTCCACATCATAATGTCAACATTCAAGGTTTGTCGACTGGATGGTGTAAGCTCAGTATCAAGAAAGCAGGTCAAATAATAAGACAATATTGCCTACGCTAGTGTTTTATGTACCAATTAACATGATGATGATCATGATGATGATCATGAGGATGAAAACACTGATGATAATGAAAATGGGTAGATCGATACGTCCACATATTTGCAGTGAGCATGGCAAACAATAAAATGGATCATTAATTAGATGGTTAGACTGCAACCAAGGACATCAAACCTTATCATTTATACTTAATTAACAATGGGGTTGGCTTCACACATTACTTGCTCTGTCACTCATGAAATATTCATCTGCAAATCAACTTTGTTAATAAAGAATATGTTAAGCTTGGCTACGTGAATTTACCCGTTGTTTCCTATACATTAAGCTTAGCTATGCTTTTATCAAACATCAATCTTCTAACTAGTAGTGTACAACAATGATTTCATATGTAGAAACTAAAACATAAACTATGAAACATAAAAAGTATAGCTTACTTTGGGACAAAAGTTGCTACTGATCCATGTTTTCTTGCAATGCTTCTTATAGTTTCACGAGTAAAAACTAAATTATCAGCTGCAATAGTGCAATCTGTATAGCCAGTTGCTATCTCGAATTGTCCTTTTCCAGCTTCCGCATGCAGCTGCCTTAGAATAGAAAAGGTTAAATAACTTTTACAAAACCGAACAGCCTATCTCATAAGGCAAACAGGAAATTTTTTTCAATAAAATTGGTATAATCATTTTAACAGTATACCAAAAATGATAAAAGAGAGGTAGAAGTAATTACTTTAACTAATATGTGATCAACAATGATATCAGAGATGCTATAAGAATTTAAGCATTGACCCTACTTTATTTTCATCTTGGCATATGAGAAAGACTGGTTTTATTGGGTAAATAATTAGAACTGTTAGAATATGGTTTCCTACTTGAATTAGTGATATGGTTATTGGGTATTGGATACATTAACTGTAAATCCGTACCCATTTGATTAGCTGTGCATATAAAAATAATAATACAAGGTAGAGGGATTTAGATCTCATCCAACTTAATCCCAAATTGTTCTATGATTCTCAACATGGTATCGGATCGATTGGACTGACCTTAATATCATCCTCATCAAACCCTAAGCCTCTAATCAAACTTATCATTTGTCACTAACATCTAATCTCCCAACCAAACACACAGGGGCGTAACTACTCTTGCACTGCCCTGGGCAGCTGCTCTGGGCAAAACCAAATAAAATGTATGTATACCTTTAAACAAATTGACTAATTAGCTCAGTTGGTTAAAGCTTAATGATTATAATTTCAAAAGCCCAGGTTTGAAACTTGATGGGGTCATATCTTTTTAATTTTTAAATTTATTGATTTTTCTTTGGTCATAAAATTCAAAAGGGAGTTGCTTTGCTAGCAGGCCTTCAGTACGGCAATGGATTGGACAATAATTCTGAAGTGAGTTGCTAAGCAAACAGACCTTATTGCTAAGTGTGCACACCATTTGATTTTTCTGATTTTTCTTTGGTCATAAAATTCTAAAGATGGTTGCTATGTAAGCATGCCTTTTTGGTCATAAAATTCTAAAGAGGGTTGCTATGTAAGTAGCATGCCTTATTGCTCGGTGCGCCTTGGTAATAAAATTCTGAAGGGAGTTGCTATGCAAACAGATCTTATTGCTCATTGTGTATACCATTTAATTTTTCAGTTAAAGGAGTTGCTATGTGATTTCAAGGTATATAATTTGTTTAGTGTTTTTTGTTTTATGCCTTTTTTCCTTCAAATTTTTCCTGATATAGTTCTGGAGTTTTGATATTGTAATTTGTTTTGAATTTGATAATATTTTTAGGGTTTCCACTTGCTAGTTCTACATCCAATTGACGCCATGCCTAACTGCCTAACTACATATGCTTTAATTTATGATTATTTTGATTTACTTGAATTAGGTTTTTTTTCCCCTTTTCGAGTGTATTTTTTGGCTAAATTTTTCAAGAACTGTCTTTATTAATTTATTCGATCCCGTATTTAGCTCTAATTACTTTAAGATTTTGGTTGGCTGTGTTACCATTCAGTGTAAATTTAGTATTTTAATTTTTTTAGAAGCAAAACAAGGTTTTGCATTGAATTATATATTTATTTTAATATAGAATTAATGTTTTTTGATGTCTTTCTTTGATTTTTAATGGAGATTTCATGTCGTTGCTTATATTTTGATCATAGTAGAACATTTATTAGGAATGACTTTTTCATTTTAATTTTTTAATATTATCATTGGTTAATATTATCATTTTTAGTTTGGTCTCATGAGCATGCTAATTATTTCACTGGAAAAAAATTTCCAAAGCAACACCTAAAATATGTATGATTATTTTTTAATTAGTTACATAATTACCTAAAAACATATTCTTAGATGTGATAAACTTTCATCATTACTGAAATTGCAACATGGTGATCTATGTTTGACATGAAGCCCGTGGTAGAACGTCAATAATATTTTTAAATATTATTCTTTTATCGCCCAGGGCAACAAGAAATCCTGGTTACGCCACTGCAAACACATCAACTGTCGTAACAAATATTGATCAGATCATACCATCAGTCGCGTCAATTCTTCGCCATTATCCAAGCGCTGATGGACATTTCCATGGATCAATCTGGTAAGCTTCAACTCCGATCAACCACAACAAACAAGCTTCAGAACCAGTTTGACACAGTTCTGTCCAGCTTTGACATACTCCGACCAGCTCTAGTCAGTCTCAACGAAAATCCAACCAGTTTGAACCAACTCCGACGAGATTTGACCCACTCCGACGAAGATCAGATAGTGTGATACAGATCCGACAAGATTTGACCTGCTTTGACCAAACCTGACTACAGGCAACCACTTGTTCGTCTTATTCACTTTTCTCCGACCAGCACCATCACTGTTCTGGCCTCCCCGACGCTTTCTCACCCTCACTTCAACGTCCTCTTCGTCTCAATGGGTTCATTTGACCTTGTTTTCGATGTGAGTCTCGATCAGACTTATGTTTATTAAGTCTGATCTGCGCTGAACCATATTATTCCCAAAAATAAAACCCTTGAAACGGTACAAAAATAATATAAAATTTTCAAAAAGCTCTCTTGTGCAGGTTGTATCGGTGCGGTTACCTACACATGATCCTTGTTATTGCCTACGGGTTTGACTACTACCTTCATGTTCCGATATACTGCTATTTTTCTGACCACTTGCTGACTGGTAAATATGGCTGAATTTGAAGATCACCTGTCTATCCCACCTCCTTCCACCCATCTAACATCATTCTATCCTATGATCTTTGCTACAACAACCATGAAACTGAATGGAACCGATTATCTTTTCTGGGTTAGATCGTTTCACCAGGGTGATGTTCCTGTCTATGGTGTTTTTCAGGATCTCTGCAAACTAAGGTGAGAAATAATTTGAGTTGTGAGAGATATAACATGTAGTACTAACACAATTGAGATTTTCCTTTCGTTTTGTAGCTGCTTCCTCCTTTAAGCATGTGTTGCAATGGTATCGCCATTTAAGTCAGCCGTCTTTATAGAAACTATAACAAGTTATTTCTATTGATACTACCATTTTATCTTTAGAGAACGAGTCATGTGAGTTAGGAAAGCACCATTGTGCTTCCTAACCTAGTCGTACTATGAGTAGGAGTCCGTCGTTGTTTGAGTTAGTTCATTCAGCTATTTAGGATTTGTGTTGTGTTCCATATGTTTCTTGTTTTCGATATTTTTTTGTTTTTGTGTAGATGTACTTGCTGAAAGATAGAACACAAATTCCTACCATTCTTGGCTATTTTATAATGAAATAAAAACCAAATTTTGTTTGTCTATTTGTGTGTTGCATATAGATATTTCTCGAGCTTGTGCAAAAAGATGTTTGTAGTTTCTATTTATATAATGGTTATTTGCATTAAACCATGTGTCTATACACTTTCCAGTAAAATGGTGTTGTTGAATGCAAACACCGCCATCTTTTGGATATTTTAAAAAGTTTGCTGATTGCCATGCATGTCCCTAAATACGTTTGGGTTTGTGTTGATGTTGTTCTCTGTACATGTAACTTAATTACTAGGATGGCATATGTGCTTCATGGTGATGTTCCCTTTTCTTGCCTGTATCTTGATATATCTTGGTTTTCTGTCACCCAACAGTTTTTGAATGTGTATGTTTAGTTTAAAATCTCCAACCAGGGCTTGATAAATTGTCTCCTAGGTCAATCAAATGTTTGTTGTAGGATGATGTCGAAGTCAAAAGGGATATCATTGTTTTGATCACATACAACAAAGATACTATACTTTGGTTTATATCACAATTTTCGGGTCTATACCGTACTTCTTAACTATTCCAGATTCTATGTTTTCCTCTGTGCCTCTTCCCTAACTTGTGCCGAGCAATTAAGTGAAACTAGTTGTTCCTGAACCATTACCGGTGTACACCGGAGTCCCTAAGTGATGCCACTCATTCCACTATTGACACGGTTAGAGGTCTTGATTTCAGCTTTGGTATCAGTCTTTCGGGAATTTTTAGTTTCAGTTAGTTTGCTTGTTCTGGAGGGTTTGGAATTTCATTTCTTTTTGTTTGTATAGGCAATTTCGGTAGTTTCGTTTCGGGAATCAGTTTCGGTCTGAGAGATTTTTTTTAATATGCATATACACATTGTTACATATTATATATATAGTTGTACATTATTTTATACATATAAATACACTACTAAATTATATTAGATATATATTTGTATAAAATTATTAGATATATATATTTGTATAAAATAGAATAAGGAAAAGTAATTATTTGTTATTACATGTAGGTCTTAAGATTTAATCAGAGAATAAGAACCTCGGATATTAAAACAATGGAAAATCATGAATTGCTGTTGCTTCATTAAAAGAATTTGGCAAAAGGCCTTCTATTTATAAAAATTAAAAAAGAATAGATAATGCTCATAATCAAGTGGAATACCTGCTCCACAACAATATTTATGGATTGAAGAGCGGAATTAATTTCGAGCAAAATTGGGGAGGCAGCATCAAATGCTGAAGTTGAGCAGTAGGCAGTATAATCAAAAGGCACCAACTGTTCTTTCCCTTCTCTGCAAGTTTCCATCTAAGTCAGTTCCATAATAATAAATACATGAGACAAAAATCATTGACACGAGGTTCCAATATAAACATACCTGTAAACACTTCTAAGAAGATAAAATTCATTTTCAAAGCCTGCTTTCATTACCAGATTGAACTCATCCTTCAAAATTTTAGTAAAATTTCGTAAAGTACTTCTGGGGCAATATTCCCAAGCTTCATTAGGTCTTATGTGCATGCTGGCCAACACCATTTCTTCTTGTCTTGCCCTATTTAACAAAAGAAGAAAGGAACATATCTCAACAACATTACTACGTGTGCACTGATAGGAACTAACTAGATCTGAAAATATATTGATGGAAATATCGATAAAAGATAATTTTTGGTTACAATTAATAGGGGCAACCACCCTCCCAAGACGCCTAAAGCGAGGACGTCCGCACTCTCCTAAAATCTACCTAAGAACTCTCTCAAAACAACTCAATGATCAAGCATACTAGGGCCGGCTACAACCCTCCCCTCTAATACAATTTCCCAAAAATAATCAATTACTCAAATGCCCCTATTCTAATAAAATAACCTAAAAGGCCTCAAAAGTGGGCCGGATCTATCATTATCCGCCCCCGAAAACCACATTGTCCTCAAGGTAGTGCATGAAGTCTCTGGCGGTCCTACTCCAAGTCGTGATCGTCATCCACTCCTGGCTCTTCATCCTCCACGACATCCTCCTCGCCATCACTGGTTATCAGCACTTGCAGCTTGCGCACCCCACAGTGGTGCCCTAGGATGAACCTCTCATCGCATCTGAAACACAGCCTTTTCTGTCTCTTCTCCCTCATCTCGGCATCAGTCATCCGCCTGAACTGTCCCACTGCTGGCTGTGCGCTGCTCTTCTCCTCAATTTTCTCCTCACTCGCCTGATCTGTTCCTGTGGTAGCCTTTATCCCTCCTGACACAGCTGATGACCCGCGTTGCACCTGACCACCATACCTACTCCTAACTCTCCTCTCCTCAGCCCGAGCATCCTCGACCATGTGTGCCATCTCCATGACCTCCGACAGTCCACTAGGCTTGTATGGCCGCACCCTAGCACGACGACGGGGCTTTAGCCCCTTCATGAATGTGCTCTCGAGTGACTCATCAGTGACTTCGTGCACTCGCCCCGACAAGATCTCAAACTTCTTAATATAATCCCTCACTAGTCCTTAGGGCTGTTGCCGAACCAAACGTTTGACGAACTACTCGTGAACAAGCTCGGTACATGTTCATTTACGTTCGTTCGGGAAGCTTAATGAACAAGCTTGAACAAATTTTTAGAGCTCGGTTAGTAAATGAACAGAGCTTTAACATAACTGTGTTCGTTCATTTATGTTCATGAACAAGCTCGTTAAGTGTTCGTGAACAAGCTCGGTAAGTGATGTTCATGAATCAAATTAAAAACAAGCTTGAACATAGCTTGTTTGTATGAAAATATATTCATGAATCAGATTGATTTTGTGTTCACAAACATGTTCCTGAATATGTTCACGAACAAGCTCGATAAGTCTTGTTAACGAACCAAACGTTCGATGAACTACTCGTGAACAAGCTCGATAAATGTTCGTTTATGTTCATTTATGTTCGTTCGGTAAGCTTAACGAACAAGCTTGAACATGTTTTTCGAGCTCAGTTAATAAACAAACATGGCTTGAACATGGATTTTGTTCATGAACAAAACCAAGCTCCCTGTTCAAGCTCGTTCAAGCTCGTTCATCAACAACCCTACTGGTCCTTCCTGCCTGAGGGCAAATAACTGCTCGTGAAGGTTTCCCAGGTGGGGATCCCGAAATTCTCCAAAATAAGATCCTCAAGCTCCTCCCAACTGCGAAAGTGTTGTCTCCTCTCCTTCCACTGGTACCACCCTAAGGCTCTCCCCTCCATACAAATGACTGCTGCCTCCAACTTCTGGGCCTCCGTCATGTGATATGCAGTGAAATATCTCTTAGCCCTAAAAAGCCACGTATGTGGGTCCTCTCCATCAAACACGGGCATTTTCAGCTTCCTTACCTGCCATCATCCCCCAAAATGACCCTAGTCTGGTCTGCCTTCGGTGCGTCTGTGCTGGTAATAATGCTGACATCTCTCATTATGGGTCTTATACCCTCCATGTGGCCCTCCTCCGCGGACTCAGTAGTCCCGTCGCCGCCCTTCTGGTTGTCCCCCATAATCTTCCCATCCACATCCAGCGCCAAAATCCCCTCCGTGAGCTCCTCCACCTTCATCATAATGGTTCCTCCCCCTCCTTCGTCACCATAGTAGTAGTCTCCAGACTGCCCGTGTCCCGGAAACTCAGGAGGACCCCGAAAATGATCATCATGCCCGTGGCGATGCGGCGGAGCCCCGGGAAGTCCAGATCTGCGATTCGCACGCGCCGTGCTTTGAAGTCACCCTTGACGGCTGCCAGGGGTGCGCCCAGGCCTGTCCGGCCTCCGGCAGGCCCAGCCGGTGCTGTCGGTGGCCGACGGGCCCTTCGGTGGCCGCAGCAGGGTCGACCAACCCTGTCGAAGGCCGGCAGTGTTCGGCCGGCCCTGCCGGCCACCCCGGAGAGCAGGGCAGTGATCCCCGTCCTCACCCGTTGTCGGCCGCCCCTAGGGTTGAGATCGGGGGCGGCCGGCCTCACTCGACGCTCCGTCTTTGTTCCCTGCTCTCCTCGATCCTCCAGGGCTCCTCCTCCTCTTCCTTGAAGTACTCGTCGACATCCGAAAGCATACCCTCATCAAAAGATTCCATATTTTCCATTCCCTGCTCCAAAGGTGAGACCTTTTTTGAAGAATTAGGGTTTGCATCATCGATCCCCAATTTTCCGTTGAGAGCCATAAGTTGGAAAACGATCTGAGCAATGGCTTCCTCCGTCCGATCTTGTTTAGTGGCGAGCCGATCCACCGCCGTCGTCAATTTAGCGATCGACTCGCTATTTTCCACCACAGTTTTCTTCACCTCCTCGATCTCCGCATGATTTTTCTCCTCCGCCTCGCTTCGATCTTTACTCCTTGTTGACGCCGCCATGGATCATAGTCGCTCTGATACCAAATTGATATGAACTAACTAGATCTGAAAATATATTGATGGAAATAGCGATAAAAAAATAATTTTTGGTTACAATTAATAGGGGCAACCACCCTCCCAAGATGCCTAAAGCGAGGACGTCCGCACTCTCCTAAGATCTACCCAAGAACTCTATCAAAACAACTCAATGATCAAGCATACTAGGGCTGGCTACAACGCTTCCCTCTAATACAATTTCCCAAAAATAATTAATTACTCAAATGCCCCTATTCTAATAAATACCCAAAAGGCCCCAAAAGTGGGCCGGGCCTATCATGCACACATCTACTTCATAATAAAAAGCATGTACTAAAAAACTTGCAAATCTAATGTACATAATCTTACATAATCTTCACATTGTAAACCAACTTGATGGTAAAAAAGCATCCACATTTCACTACAAACACAGTTAGACTGCAAAATTTCTGTTTATTTTTTGAACGAGAACTTAATATCCCCAATAAAACAATTGTGAACCAAACTGACAAATCTATTTCGTTAGATGCGACCGAACCCATTGCTCCTATCTGAAATAGAATTTCAAATTATTTTGATATGTTTTACTATCGATGTGGCAAATTTGTCGCTTTCAATAAAATTGTGAAACATCAATTTTGTCACCACTTGATGCATATGTAAAACATACACAAATCATTTAAAATTTTGTTTGTAAATAGTTTAGATACGTTAGATCACATCTAATAGAATAATTTGTGATTTTGGATTCAAAATTTTTATAATCGAGGTGTTAAGTTTTCGGTAAAAACCGAAAATTTTATAATTGAACTCACATATGAGCACGCATGGGCATATGACAACAACAACAACAATTGAAGAAAACATCGGTGTTTGTCTACATTTATTATGCATCTTATTACATGCTATATCTGTTAAATTAGCTATCCAACCATTTATACCTATCTCAGGGTCCATCCCTACTGATAATGGACTAGATCTATGGTTCTAATTGGTAAATCTATGGTTTACGGTGGTGGGAGATTGAGAATTTTGGGATAAATCGAAGGTTTGATAAATTAGGGAGACTTCTGGCCTCACACCTAGCTGAACTACTCACCCACACTCAACTTCTCACAAAGTGATTCAAATGAGGACTCTAGGTCTTCTCACAAATCACATTAGGATTTCTCTCAGCAAAACAATTCATCATTCTCTGATCTCATATTAATCTATACATCCTTATTTATAACCTACACTACGTGCATCAAACATGCAAAATCACAAAATTAACCAAAAGAAAAGGAAACCTCTAGAATTAATAAAACAAGTGTGTAATACATGCAACCATGAAATCGAATAACGTCTAAAAGAACCAAGTTCCAAAATAAAAGAAAACTCTAAAAATAGCAAAAAAAAACATATGCACAAGATGTGCAACCATGAAATCAAATAAAGTCTAAAAGAACCAGTCCAAACTGGATCTCCACCATCTTGTCTGGCTTTAAAACATTTGCCTCCAGTGAATGGCGACAAAGAAAACTATCTCATGAGACCGAATAAAAATGATCAAACTCCAACCAATAACTCTTTAGGGGCATGAGCGAAGATATTGATTTAAGACATCTATGTCAAAGTCTAGACCATGATCACGCCCATATTATATACGCAACTCATAGGCTTCAGGAGCTTAATAGAAATCGGCATGATGGGTGTGCCGCGCTTTCATATTTCCAGGAAAGAACCTCTCTAATGAAGCCCCAAATAGATTGTCTTTCCTAAGTGCAAGTTCCTACAAGCTCTTATGTTATTCTGCAACATGCTTGAGATTATTGTGTAACTGTAACTTCACAGCTAGTCTCATTAATCAGATCACTCAAATGATACAAATGATATGCAAAAACCTAGGGTAATGTGCTAGAGCTACTTGTTTTTTGTGATTCAAGTCTCATATGATGGTTTCCCAGGCGACGCGGTCGAGTTGTCAAGCTACTCGACTGAGCTATCGGAGCAAAGCAAAGACAGTAAGTAGTGGGGAGTTTTCACAAACTCGGACGACCTTCTACTCGGTCGAGCAGGATGCTACTCGGTCGAGTAGCCTGCTACTCGGTCGAGCTACAGTAGGATTCTGATGGTCTCAGAAGTCCGAGAGTTTGTTATTTGAGAGAGCTCTGCAGGGAATACCTACTCGGGTCGAGTAGCTATGCTACTCGACCGAGTCGACTCGACTCCACCCAGCGGCAGAAGCAGCGCATGTCAGCTCGGTCGAGCAGACCGAGCTGTGGACCTACTCGGGCCGAGCACGCGCGGGGCCAGGCTGCGCGGCCGACGGCCTGTATTGATTTTCTCAGGATTTGGGGGCTCCTATTTAAACCTAACTACTGTTTTAGATTAGGTTAAGCCTCTATCGTAATCGTGGAGCATGCTAAGGGCCTTAGAAGTGGACTCCACATCTGATTGAACCTATTCGGCTATGGTGTCAGAAGAAACTTCTTTGACATGCTGGGTGTTAAGCTCGTATTTTGTAGGATTTTTGGTATAGTTTTGTTATGGATTTTTTCATACCTTTTCATGTTTTATTCTGATTCTTCGTGCATTTTTGATTGTTTTATTTCATTTCACTCTCTGGGCGTATTTCTATTTTAGGGCCAAATCACGCGAATCGAGGCAAAAGGGAGATGTGTTGTCCTGTTTTAGCTCCTTTTCTTCAGATCTTTCACTCATTGCTTCAGATTTTTGATATCTGGAGCTTTTGGAAGCCAAAAGCCACCCACTTGGAGATTCCAGAGAGAATTAGGGTTTGGCGTTCTTGATTGAGTAGGTGAGTGTTTTCTTCTCTATTCCTCCTTTGATTTCTTCTTCCTCGAGTGAGTTTGTGAGGGCTTGAGCTATTGGCCAAGTTATTACTCACGTGAGCGGAAGTAAGATTGTAACCCTAAGATTGAATCTCTCTGATAGTGTAATCGTCTTCGATTGCTGGATGTAGGTTGTTTACAAACGAACCAATGTAATTTCTCTCGTGTCTACGTTTGCTTTGATTGTTGCTATTATTCGTTTGCTACTTTCTATTGCAAAGTCGTAGGGTTTATTGTTGGGTGAATTGGGGTTATTTTTCTAGCCCTATATTCTTGATCAGTTTATTATGGTTGGTATTCCGATTTGATCCCAAGGCGTCGCTGTGTTCCGACACGTCGTGTCGTTTTATTCCCAACAAGTGGTATCAAAGCTTGTGGTTCGTTTGCAAAGGAAGTTAGTGGCGAAAAGATGGTGTCTTTAGCAACATTGAACATTAAGAAATTCACCTGCCGGAATGATTTTCGAATCTGGCAGACGAAGGTGAAGAATGTTTTGATGCAGACGGGATGTTACCAGATAGTATTCGATGTGTCGAATATCGATAAGGAGGTGAAAGAATCCGCTAAGAAGGAGATGGAGAGGAAGGCCTACGCGCAATTCAGTTGTCGTTATCAGATAATGTTCTGAGGGAAGTCTTAGATGAGACTACGGCATCTGACATGTGGAAGAATCTTGTGGGACTATATATGAAGAAATCCTTCACGAGTTGCATATATTTGATTCAGCAGATGTATACTCTCAAGATGAAATCTAGATCAGCGGTGAAGAATCACATGGATGAGTTGAACCGGATAGTGCTGGAGTTGCAGGGTATGGATGTGAAGATTGAGAATGAACAACAAGCGGTTATCTTGTTGTGTTCATTGCCTGAGGAGTTTAACCAATTCGTTCGGTCGATGATTTATAACCGAACAACTCTCATCGTGGAAGAGGTGAAGGCAGCGCTTCACACCGAGCAATTATGTGGCAAGGTTCAAGGTAGAGAACATGTGAGTAACCGCGAGGAGGCATTACATGTGAGGGGTCGACAGGAAAGGAGAGGAGGCTTCAAGAAGAACAATGACCGTTCCAAGTCGAGACATTCGCATGATAAGTATGCGAATATCACATGTTTCATTTGCCAAAAGAAGGGTCATTTTTCGAACCGGTGTCCTATCAAGGTTAGGAAGAAAGGCAAAGGGCCGAGAAAGAGTCCGGTTCGGCATCTTTGGAGATTGATGGTGAGCAAGTCCGTGATGAAGGTAGAGATACCGAGATGTTTGCCACAGGGATTGCAGGTGATGCAAATATGGCATGGCTCATGGATAGTGGTTACTCATACCATATGACTCCTCATAGGAGTTGGTTCGCTACATACCGTTCCAAGAAAGATGGAGGTTCAATCCTCATAGAGAACAATTCAGTTTGCAAGACTGCTGGTATTGGAACTGTCCGGATAAAGATGCATGATAGCATGGTGAGAACACTTGTCGATGTGAGGCATGTCCCAGATCTGCGGAAGGGCCTAATCTCCATAGGTGTATTGGACAATGCCAGATGTAAGTCGGTCTTTGAGAAAGACCAACTGAGAGTCTCCAAAGGAGCCATGGTTGTGATGAAGGGAAGGAAAATGGGAAACTTATATGCCCTTCAAGGTACCAAGTTGAAGGTGAAGCAGACGTAAGCACTACGAGCTCAGTTCCCAGAGATTCAGCCAAGTTATGGCATTATCGATTGGGGCATCCATGTGAAAAAACCTTCGATGTACTCCAAAGAAGAAAACTGATTGAAGTCTCGAATGAGAGTGTAGAATTCTGTGAATCATGTGTATACGAAAATAAGAAAAAAGTGCAGTTCAACACGGGGAAGCATACTAGCAAAGGACCACTTGACTATGTACACACATATGTGTGGGGTCCGTGCCCAAAGCCGTCAAGAGGGAGAGCTAGGTATTTTGTCTTATTCATTGATGACTACTGTCGTAAAGTCTAGATATACTTAATGAAGTCAAAGGACCGGACATTTGACATGTTCAGAGAGTGGAATACCATGGTGAAGAAACAAACCAGAAAGCACGTGAAGGTACTGAGATCTGACAATGGATGTGAGTATACCTCAAGGGAGTTTAGAAATTTCTGCAAACTCCATGGAATCCACCGTTATTTTAGCACACCTGGAGATCCGCAGTCTAATGATGTGGTGGAGCGGATGAATCAGACATTGTTGGAGCGAGTGTGATGCTTGAGGCACTCAGTCGGTTTGACGAAGGAATTTTGGGGTGAAATCCTTACCACAGCTGGGCACATAGTGAACAGAGTTTCATCAGTGGCTATTTGTTACAAGATTCCTGAGGAACTGTGGAGTGGTGAAGCTGGAGACTATTCTTACTTGCGCATTGTGGGTTGCCCGGCGTATGTGCACGAGAGGGGCGACAAGTTGGATCCAAGAACAAAGAATTGTATCTTTCTTGGATATGGCCACGGCGTCAAGGAATATCGCTTGTAGGATCCAATGGATCAGAAAGCGATTGTGAGCCGACATGTCACTTTTGATGAGGATGCAATACTCAGGGCGGAGCATTCTCATTCAAAAGAGAACACGTCCGCAGAGAAGATTTTGACGGATAGAGTCAATCGTCCGGTCCAGCCCACTCAGCGATCAGGCAAAGAGTTGATGGGCGATGTCCCAGCTATGGGAGATGATGAGGTCCATGTTGAGGACCAAGTGCAGACATCCGGGTCATCTCAGGTACGCATTGACACCTATGCAGGTGATGATGAAACGCGGAGATCGAAGAGGGTGAAAAAGGCGCCAAAAAGATTTGGAGCATGGGATTATACAGGTTATTCTTTCGATGATATGTCGTCGTATGCACTCAACCTAGAGCATGAGGAGCCAGCGACATATGGTGGAGCCATAGTCTCAGGAGATGCCACTCAGTGGCAAGAAGCTATGGAGGAGGAGATGGAGTCCCTTCACCGGAATGACACATGGGAGTTGGTGCCGTTACCCAGCGAGAAGCGTGCCATTGGTTGTCGTTGGATATACAAGGTAAAGAAAAGCTCAACTCAAGATGGCAATGAAGTCAGGTATAAGACAAGGTTGGTAGCCAATGGGTTTGCACAACGGAAGGGAGAAGACTACAACGAGATATTCTCGCCGGTTGTGCGACATATATCCATTCGGGTGTTGTTGGCGCTAGTTGCTAGCATGGACATGGAGTTGGAACACTCAATGAGAAGACCGCCTTTCTGCATGGAGATCTTGATGAAGAAATCTACATGCAACAGTCTGAGGGGTTCAGAGTTGAGAGGAAACAGACATTGGTGTGTAGGTTGAAGAAATCGTTGTACAGTTTAAAGCAATAACACATGCAGTGGTACAAATGATTTGATAGCTTCATGATGGGAGTAGGCTTCGAGAGGAGCATCAAGGATCAATGTGTGTATGTACGCACTTGAGGATGGCTTGAAGATCTATTTGTTTCTCTACGTGGACGACATGCTTATTGCTTCTAATAGCATGTCTGAGGTGAAGAAGCTGAAGACGAAGCATGGACAAGAGGTTCGACATGAAGGACTTGGGGCCCGCTAAGAAGATTCTCGGAATGGAGATTTTCCTAGATATGAAGAAGCATGAGCTGATTTCCTTGTTGGCTTAGGTGGCGCCGGAGGGTGCGCGTTCCGAGACGACGATGATAATCAGAGAGAGGGTCATGGCGTACAGCATGGAGGTGCAGGAGTATTGGTGATGAGATTTGAATCAAGGTGGAGTGTTGTTTTTTGTGATTCAAGTCTCATATGATGGTTTCCCAGGCGACTCGGTCGAGTTGTCAAGCTACTCGACCGAGCTACAGGAGTAGAGCAGAGACAGTAAGTAGTGGGGAGTTTTCGTCGACTCGGGCGACCTTCTACTCGGTCGAGCAGGAGGCTACTTGGTCAAGTAGCATGCTACTCGGTCGAGCTACAATAGGATTCTGATAGTCTCAGAAGTCCGAGAGTTTGCTGTTTCAGAGAGATCTGCAGGGAATACCTACTCGGGTCGACGGAGTCGACTCGACTCCACCCAGTGGCAGAAGCAACGCAAGTCAGCTCGAGCACCCATCGACCGAGCTGTGGACCTACTCGAGCCGAGCACCCATCGATCTCCAACCTGAGAATACAGGCCTCCATCCCCGTCTCCCCTACCATGTAGCCAAGCCACGCCTCCCAGATCGGCACCGCCCTTTGCTCGCTCTCAGATATTGAACGGTTTGGATCCTATAAGGGGCTAAAAATGTCATGATAGTGAACGGTTTTTTCATTAAAAAATCTCAACTGACCGTTGAAAGAACATTTATCAAAGATAAACGTTGAACTTTAGCCTATGAAAAGAAGCTGAGGGGAGAAGTACTATAATATGCATGAGAAACAGAAAAGTAAGAATGTATTATTACTCTAAATGATAAACCAAAAAATTGATAGGAAAAATTAGACCTTAATACATAAACTGGTAAGATGGTGAATTCTGGCTGTTTTGGAAAACCATTTTTACTTTATAAGTAGGAAAAAATATTACCATACCATGGAAGCCTGTGCATTGTTGATAAATCCGGTACCAATCTGATCTCGCCCACTCCGGTTAGATTGGTTCCATCTGCTGGACCATCAACAAAAGAACACATTCCCATGGATGCAAAAGTTAAGCCTACACCAGTATTCCTTACAACTTCATAAAAGCGCTTTGCAGGGATTGCCTGAAAAAAAACAGTGAGTGCTAGGCAATCAGTTCAAGGATACAATATCAGCCTAACTTTAACTGTCTGAAAGCAGTTCACCCCTATGTATAAAAGAAAACATATTTATCAGTAATAAAATATCAATAACTAGTTTGTTTACAGTATTCAGTTAGTAATCTTGCATTGTCTCCACAAGCCATGCAAACTCTAAGGCACTTTCAGGCTTTTGCAGTAATTGAATATGTCGCAATGACTTCAAACATATTGAACATTAACAGAACCTGAACATTGATATTGACGTACTCCACATGAGCTTCAGACTATTCTTGCAATTGCAATATTTACAGACCCTCAATATATTTTAGTTTGATATCATGTCCAACCATTCTTTTATATTAGAACATTTACCATAGATTGGAAATCATAGTCACCCAAATTGTGATTTCAAAGTTACTTTATATGAACTCCACATTGTAATTTCAAGTTGATGTAAAATGTAATCCATGTCAATTGTCCATTACCAAGTCCTTGAGTAGCAGGTTTAGCTAGCAATGGCTTAAACATCGTAACATTATACAGAAGCTAATACCTAGTCCCAGGGCCGGTCCTGAAGATATTGGGGCCCATGGCGAGTTAAAAATTTGGGCCCTTTAAATATAATTTTTTTAAAAATTGAAATACTAATTTTTTTTGGGGTTTGGAACCTAGCCAAATGCATGCTAACGCTAGGAGGCTCATCCATCTGTTAATCGCAGAACCCTATATAAGGGTCGGCCCATCCACTGTTAAAAATCGCAGAACCCCACCACAAAATTGTGTGCTTGCGGCAGAAAGCAAGGGTGATTAAAATGACCAAGTGCTGGTCGGAGAAAAAAATGATGCCAACTTTTTGATGATCTCAAAGCAAGCCACAAGAACGCATAGCTCATGAATCCGGCCATCAAGCATTTAACACAGAGCTTTTTAATGCAGATCAGATGGGCACAGAATTTTTAACCCAAATCAATTCCACCTTTTGGAGAGGTATAAAAAGGTAAGTGTTATTTTTTATTAATAAATCATGGTTGTCTTTTGTGTACATGAAACAACGATTAAAATAGGGGCATTCACAATGCAAGCCATAATCTGTGGATTAGGCCATTAATATAAGGGTCGGCCCCTATAACTGTGCACACAAAAAATGGGCCCTCTCCTGGCCC
This sequence comes from Scilla litardierei, assembly GCA_030789695.1. Taxonomy (NCBI): domain Eukaryota; kingdom Viridiplantae; phylum Streptophyta; class Magnoliopsida; order Asparagales; family Asparagaceae; genus Scilla; species Scilla litardierei. The sequence goes on from CM061132.1 coordinate 12,617,111, forward strand.
TGGGCCCTGGGCGGCTGCCCTGGCTGCCCTGGGTCAGGCCGGGCATGCCTAGTCCTATTTGATTGTGCCCCCAGAAACATACATGTGTATATATCATGAAAAGAAATATAGTAACAATTAGTTTACTATAGTTGCAATATGTTTTTGATCCATACATGTTCACTACTGTCCAACAGTCCGGTGCTCTCACGATCATTGTACCAAATTATATGCTCATGAAACTGTATCGGACACTGCTCTCGATTATTATACATGATTACATGATATTGTACACCCGCATTGTACTAAACACTAAATGTAAGGGCCCTAATTTTTGTACTTGTAGTTTCTCTTAAATAAAATGTTTTAAATATTAAATTAATTGTTCTTCTAATTTTTATGATTTTCTTTTGTATTTTTTTAGAATTTTAGGGGCTCATTTAAGCCCCTAACCCGCAACCTGATTCATTAAACCCATTATATTTTAACCAAAACCCATAACATATTACTCTTTGCTTTAAAACCCAATAACCCAATAACCTATTATATAACGTAAAACTAAACCCTGATCTAATTCTCTCATTTCTCTCATCTTTCTCTCTTAAGGGAGATGGCATCTCCTCTTCCCTGACCTTCTCACGTGTGAAACACTGATGTGTGTAACTAAGAGTCACGTCCACATGTTTCCGCAACTTTCTCTTCTCCATTTACATCTCTTCATCACATGTTCTCCATCTCTATCTTCTCACGGTTATATTTCTCTCCCTTTTTAATTAAACATTAGATCAAATATGTTTAGATGACAACCCACCAATCTCTCACACAGTATATTTGAATTTTCACTTGGAGATTTGGCTCCTTCAACGATTCGGGCAGCCAAATTCATTTTTGACAAGGTAGTAATGCTTTAATGATTTTTCTTCCTTCCTTTGATCTCTAGTGACAGGTAGGTTCCTCTGACTACTTTTATGGTCTAGAAAACATGACCTTGTTCATGAACGGATTAATTTTGAATGTGTGAACTATGTTGTGTGCTTGTTTGGATGATGTTTTGGCCATGATTGTCTATGATTGTCTCTAATCAGGTCTTGTTTTGATCCTGATTATTGTTCAGATGCTATCTTGGCCTTGATTGCCTTTTGTTCGAGTCTTGTTTCGACCCTGATCCTCTGTTCGGCCAATATTTGGCTTTGAAAGCCTTTTTTCAGGTCTGTTTTGACCCTGACTTCTTTGTTTTGATGCTGCTTGTTTTTGAATGCCTCTGTTCGGGTCTACCTTTTGGATGTCTCTGTTCGGGTTTGTTTGGCCCTAAATACCTTTGTTTGGCTCTATTTAGACCTTGACTTCTCTATTTGGGTCTGTTGTAACCCTGAGTTTTCAGTTCGGCTACCATTGGCCTTCGATTGCCTCTGTTTGAATCTGTGTTGACTCTAGTTTTTCTGTTTGGATGTTGTTCTGGCCCTGAGATACATGTTTAGGATTCGGAATATTGGATTGTATGCTATTATGGATATTGACTCATATTCAATGATAGTGTATGATGATTGCTGTATCTAAGAACGCAATTCATATTCCCATAATTATATTGTTATAATCATGAAATGGTCACATGAATTAATATGGTTCATCATGCTTGTTATATTACGTCCATGCATATGCGTTGATACTGCATATAATAGCAAGATTTTAACATGTCACTAATTCCATGTATATTGCACTTGAAAGTACCCAACCTACACTCATTATACCAGAAACTTACACTAAAATTGAATAAGTTACTGAATTTGTGTACAGTACTTGATACACTAATTTACATTACCACCACCATACTACATTCATTACTCACGATCACGGTACCCATTTACAAGCTCATAATATTGTACCTGATATTGTTCCCAATCTATGATGGTTGATATTATATCCGTCCACTTTACAAGATATTGTATTAATACCTGAATCTTGGAAATGAAAACTAAGTATCATATGAAACTAAGTGCTACACTAAGAAAAATGTCACATGAAATTAAGTGCGCACATGGAGCAAAATGTTACGCTATGAGGGGACCATCTCTTGAATCAGTGAGAGCCATCTTTAGAATCCATGGAATGCCACCTCTTGAATCTGTGGAAGTGACCTCTTGAATCCATCGGGCCACTTCTGGAATCTATTTCTCATGCTCTTATTATCCTCCAGGCAATCCAATGTCATGTCCACGTGCTATCTTTTTACTAAATATTAGGGCAAGGAAACTCATTGTCTCATAGAGTGCGGGGACGATAATGATCCTTACGGTATCAGTATTTTTTATCTTCCAGCAATGAAGTAGGATTACACTACTATATCCGCTTATTCACTTTCTAGTAATGGAAATGAGATTTACTACTATCTTCGTGTTTTCTGATCTTCAGTAATGGAAATTGTATCATTTACTTCTAGCACCTTTAGGTGTGCAATCACAAGACATGTGTCCCTGATTATATCCAAGTTATACATTGTACCCTCAAATATAAGATCGGCACTAGATTAAGGACACCACACTATTTCAGTTACTTGGCTCAATCACTGTTTATATGATTACTATGTATCACTGTTCATGCTCATTCAACTAATTACTAATGTCATCTAATATTATATATGATTATTTTATCCCTACTGTATTTTATAATGCTTTTATTACTATTTATTTTTATCTGAAAAACCAACGTAAGCACGTCTTGCTGACAAATATTCTCTTTTTTTTATTTTGTTGTTTTTATAAACATACCATTTAGTTCTTCCTTATAGGCTTGGACTCACTTTTGAGACCGTCTTGGTATGTAACTGTGAAAGTTTTTTTACTAATATTTTCCATTCATTCGCTTCGTTATCTTCATATCATGCAATGCACTAGTCTTGTCTTATTTCCTTACTTGTTCCCCTATTGATATACTAGTCATACCCCGTGCCCGCGGGCACGGTTCATTTAAGATTTTCCCCCGCAAAATCTTTGTTCCCCAAAAAATTATTTCCACGGTCAAAATTGTGCGGAACAACAAATTAGCGTAAAAATATTTAGCGACACGGACGCATTCGGCGTGGAACAACGAAATCGGCGCATGCACCTTCAGCGCGGAACAACAAATTCGACGCGGAACAACAAATTCGGCGCGGACGCTTTCGATGCAGAACAACAAATTGGTTAAAAAAATTAGCGGGCGCCTTCAGCGCGGTTCATTTACGATTCCCCCTCAAAATCTTAGATCACCCATAATTTAGCTCATCCCAAGAAATTTCAATCATTTTGAAATTATTCACCTGTGATCAATATTGATCGAGTCACATCATCTAGTCCGTCCTGATCAAGAGATCGCGCATCGTCTTCTCTACACGAACCACCATCCATGTAACCAGCAGAACATACACCTCACGTCATGTTTTAACTATAGACATGCATATTGTAACCCCCAAAACTACATCAAATCAAAAAAAAATTTCTCTAGGTGTCAACATTAAGACAATATATTTCATCATAATTCCTTAAAATTCACTTCAATCAATTCAAATACCACATCGTCATCTACTCTCAAATTACAACGTCAAGAATTTGACATCAACGATTGGTATTTCACATTTAAAAACAATAAAATCCTTGCTCTATAAACCAAAATGAATGTATTGCAAGAATCTATTGCTGGGTGTTGCAAGAATGTATTGCGCGGTTCATTTACAAAACAATATTAAACTCTATTCCAAGAATGTATTGCTGGGTGTTGCATACCTATGTGGTGAAGGCATGCTATTATCATATTGTCATACATTCATTCAGAGTATCGCATTGCTAATCATCTTTCTTTCACATTATGAATCTGTTAATTTAAGGAACAATTTTTTCACAACAATATGTTAATATAAACTTATGATAAACTTTGAATATGATTGATTTAGAGAACCTATGATTCCAAGGATGTTAACAGACATTTGAAAAACTAAAATGTTGTTCATTGAGAATACTATTTCATTACATGTCCTTATTGGAAAATGAAATGCATGCACAGAAGAATATATGATACTTATTACAATCTTTACCTCATTATATTAGCAAATGAACAAATAAAAAAACCAATACTATCTGTATCTCATTATATTAGCAAATGAACTGCATGCACAGAAAAAAAAAGCCTTTCAGACATTGTTGTTGCTAGTGAGGAGCACATCATTGTATGGTGCGATGATAATGGGTGGGCCTTAGGCTTCTTTGCTGACGGCTGCCACCTGTTGTCCTCAAGGATTAAGGGAACATTTCCCTCTCTTTCTCTAATCAGCCTTTCCAGTGCCACTCCTTGGAGCTTCTCCAACCGGCTCCATCCATTTGCTACACTTTGAACACCTTTACTGCATTCAACAAACCAAAAATAGCATGCTCTTGGTTACGCACAACCATAATGATAGGGGAGTTAAATATAGCAAAAATGATAGGTGACTAAAATGAGTAAACAAAAACATCACAATTTACTCTATTTCAAAATTTCATTCTTCAAAAATAGCGATATAAAGTCTATAAATCCAAATGGCTAACTTCAGTGATAATTGACAAAATAAATATTAAATAAATGATACCATGTGCTAATTCAAAATCTCAACCTCAACTGAAGCGTATAAACTATGAAAAGCTTTGAGATAATTTCTAGCTAAAGAACGATATACACTTCAATCAGCTAAACAAACCGTAGAGCAAAAAACAGTTTTTTCCTTCAAAAACAGTGTATATGCACATTATACACACAATAATGTATTGCTTTCTAAATCCTACTCAATTTGTGAAACCAACATGAATTATAAAACTCATATGCATACAAACATGAATTATAAAAGTCATGCATACATACAGAAAAGAATTTCTCCGCAAGTGAATGTCAAGCATATAATTAGCATACTGACAACTACTCTGCAAATTAACAAATTTTTTGATCCAATTGTCTTGCATTAGTAGCAATTGGATGATCAATTTCCTAACATTTTTGTTTGTTCTTTGAGTAACTACATCAAATATCCAACCTGAAACTTCCTCTAATGCAGTTTCCGTCACAGATAAAGTTTATGTTGTCAAAATTTTGGCACACATTCGTATTCATACAATAACCAAGCTTTTTGATGTTTGTGTGAAGATGATCACATGACTTAAAGAAATGAAGCTGCTTCTGTAAAGATTGCATAATTGTTTCAAATTTCAAGTGTTCTAGGAAAAAAGGAGACTCAACAGATCTCATATTGAATGCATCCTTTAGTGTTTGATAATAAAATTTATGATGATAGTCTCTCATTACTACCTGGTGCTTCATATCCCATGGCTTCTTCCCAAATGCTGTTTTTACTTCTCCACCATCTTTGGCAAGCTAAGAAAAAGTAAGCAAAAACGGAATCAAAACCTGGTTCTAAGATCAACTAAAAATCAAAAGAGGATCGTGTCATGTATTAGGGCTGGAGAACTCGATGTTCTTATGAAGGCTGTGAGGGAAAAACTGTCACATACATGCTGATGCTAAACCACATAAAGGATAAAATCAGAGCCACCCCAAAATTACACTATCCTCAATGTAAGACAAAAGGTCTTCTTCAATTAAGAAAAACTAAAACATAGTGAACTTGGCGTGTTCTTCATAGAAAATAGTCAATAAAAGTTAATTACTTTCTTTCTACTGTTGAGGACAATCAAACAACTTAAAACATGATGGTTCCAGCTGAAGGTTACTTAAAAGGTTTGAGAACTTAAATATATGAGAAAATGTGATATTCTACTGAAAATATATAAGAACATGCACATAAACATGATATTCTAATGAAAATGTGCATGTTAATGTGAATGTTAACTAATGAATGAGAACCCAAACTGATATGCTCTAATGTATCAGGGCTTCTGATATTTTCAGTTTGAGTCTTTATTGGGCTCATTTGATAATACATATATTTGAGCACATTTGAGTTCTCTTTTGAGTTAACAGGTATTAATTCACTTTTGAGTTCTCAACATCGAGCACATTTAGTTAATATGCATTAATTCAAAAGAATTAATGTGCTCAAAAAAGGTAATTCGACATTTTCATTTTTGTCTAGGGCTTTTGATATTTTCAATTTGATAGTTTTTCATAAACAAATGTGTTTTAGTTAAAATGGCTTTTGATGTTTAACAACATGATGGTTCAAAATGATTTCTTTATAGGTTTGCAACTGTTTGAGAAATTTACTGTTAGGTCAAAAAGATTTCTTTATAGGTTTGTAACAGGATGCATATCTATACATTATAAAGAAATATTAAAAAGAATTCACAGCTGCAGGAATACATCAAAGAAGATGAGAACTTAATCTTGAAAAAAGCCTGCAGATGAGAACATCAAGTTGAATGTTTTAACTTTTTTTGTTAACTAATAGCTTTGCCTGGAAATTAGTTAACGAAACTTGCAGATGATATGAATACCCTGATAGTTAACCCAACACCAACAAAACTAAATAAATAATCTTCATATCATAAATAATCTTCATATCACACACGTCTAATTTAAGCATTCACATCACCGATGCTTTAATTCTGATGTTATAACTTATATTTAAACTTCCAATTAAACTTCCAATAAAGCATACACACACCGATGTATGCTATGAGGGTGTGAGGCAATTAGACTAAAGTCTGAGTGTTCGAAGTGCAGGTGTGTTCGAAGTGCAGGACAATTTCAATACTGGATTCAAGCTATGTCCTGATATGTCCTGATATTGAAATATTTCATTAATTAAACAAAACTCATTCAGCCTGATATTGAAACTTAACATTGAACTTAACATTGACATTAACATTGAAATTTTTATCATTATGTGTCATATGAATCTTAACATTTTGACTCATAACATTGAAACTGTGAAATTTTGACTCATAACATTGAAACTTAACATCATGTATTAAATTTGACTCATATGAAATTAACACAATTATATACAACTTGTAGGGAAATGTTAACATTGATACAGGATGTATATGATTCTCATATGAAGTTTGGACTTCATAACATCCTGTATTTGAAATTAACACCTGGAGGGAAATTTTGACTCATAACATCAACATTTTAACTCATAACATCTCATATTATGAAAATACAAAGTGAAATTGAATTTCACATCTCAATTTGTTAAAACTACAAATTAACATCTCATATCATCTCAGCATGTAAAAAGTACAAAATGAAATTGAAACGTAACATTGAAAAAATGAAGTTAAGTTGCAAATGATAATGTTAAGTTGCAAATGATAATGATTTTTTTTGTAAATTTTTTTAGCATCCTGAATTTCACAGTCATCAACAAAAAGTGTTTTGTTGAAAAAATCTGTAAGCATTTTCCCTTATCCTCAACATTGGTTCATAAGCATCCTGAATTTCTCAGTCCTCAATGCTTACAATTGTTTTACATTGGCTTGGAATGCTGATAGCTGAATTTCTTAACTCAATCCTGAATTTCTCAACTCCATTAGCATACCATTAGCTGATAGCTGAATTTCTTAACTCAATCCTGAATTGCTTTACATTGGCTTGGAATGCTGATGGCTTGGAATGTTTTACAGGACAGTTTCATTTGTGATGTTAATGGTAATTCCAAGCCAAAGTAAAAAGAAAAAAATAAGACCTCTCATTCTCCAAGAACTCCATGAACTCAAACACAAAAAGAAAAAACACAATGTGATCAGTTGAGTTGAATACATCACAAATTTTCCCAGTTTCATTAATTAAACACTTAATTCTCTACCGGCAACTGAGTAAAATGAGCAAGTGTTGTTATATCAAAATGAGCAAGTATTCAAAATGAGCTAGTATTAAATGTAATGACTATCTCTCAACTCATTAAAATGAGTAATTAAATGTAATGAGTTTAGCTAAAGCCATTTGAATGAGATTTCAAATATGAACATTAGTTAATGATTTCAAATATGAACATTATCAGTTTTTAGCATGTTCAAATATGGGCATTATCAGTTTTTAGCATTTTCAAACTGAAATTTATTTTAGCATCTCTCAATCTCATATCTAGTTCTAGTCTACTCTTATCCATGAGAAAACAGGGATCTTATCAATGTTTATAGGATAGGTTATAAATTTTCAAAAGTTTCATACTAATGTAAAATTTTACACACATTTCTCAATTAATTTCAAATTTTACACACATAATGTAAAATGCATACACATATCCATATCAAATGAACTATGTTGAAATTTGAGTTATTGAAATTTGAGTATTCCATGAGAAAAATTTGGGCACACTGCATTTATTGAACATTCCATGAGTATTCCTATAATGAAATTTGAAATTTGAAATACATAGGCAAATATTCTCATGGAATTCCATATTCCATATCTTCAGAAAATTTGAAAGTCCATGCATTTATTGAACTTCATTTTCAAATGCCCAAATTCAATATTTGATCACATGCAAGGTTCAATATTCAATATTCAATATTCAATATTTCAGTCTTTGCAATATTGCTAATAGCAATGTCGTGTTAATACAAAATTGGTTTGAAAAATTTTCATGAACCATCACTATTTCATTTTGAGAATATCTGAAATGAGCTTTTGTTATCTGAAATGAGCTTTTGTTATGGGAAATAGCTTGTGTTATGAGAAAATGGATAAGAGTTGAAATTTTTCTCTTTGAAATTTTTCTCTTTCAACTGTAACTTGTTTGAAACTTGATGAAAAAAATGAGAAAATGAAATTTGATGAAACTTGATGAGAAAATGAAACTTGATGAGAAAATGAAATTTGTTTGAAACTTGAAATAAGCTTTTGTTATGAGGAAATGGATAAGAAATGAAATTGGTGAGTAACATTCAACTTTCATCAAATTTTTATATGTTAACTTGAATACATTCAAATTTCAGCATAGACTTTTGTAATATCATTCAGCCAAATGACAGTAAATACACCCAATGACATTAAAAGAATCACAGTGAATGATATTAAAAATCAAGATATTAGAATACATTCAATATATACAAAAATCACAGTGAATACACCCAACTGCAAACCAACATTCATGTGTTAACTTGATGTGAAAAATTTTCATCCAGTTAAATTTTTCTTGATGAATTTTCATCAAGGTAATTTGATCAAGCAAAAATTTCATTCAGCCAATGTGAATACACCCATAACTAAAAATGTTCAGCCAATGTGAGTGTATTTGATGAAAGTGCTTATGGGTGTATTCACATTGGCTGAACTAAAAATATTGGCTGAAATGTTCAAATACACTCAAATACACTCAGAAGCAAACTTTTTCTTTTGTTATACACCCATAACATATTGGCTGAAATGTGTGGCTGAAATGTTTGCTGAATTGTTGGCCAATACACTCAAATACATATTTGCTGAAATGTTCAAATACACCCATATGTTCAAATACACCCATATGTTCAAATAACTAAAAATATTGGCTGAACTAAAATTTTGAGTGTATTTGATGGCAAGGGTTTTGAACATATTTGAACATTGGCTGACTGAAATTTTTGTTCAAATACACTCAAATTGGCTGAACATGTGTATGAGTGTATTTTTGTTCAGCCAATGAAATTTTTAGTTCACCCATATGTATGTGATGAAAATTAACCCAATCTGCTTATGGGTGTATTCACATTGGCTGAACTAAAAATATTGGCTGAAATGTTCAAATTCACAGGACACTTGCTCATTTGAAATCTTCATGTATAAGCTTATGAAATCAAGTATGTCAAGCATATTCAAAATTTGACCTTGCTCATTTGAAATCAAGTATATATTCAAAATTAAATATATTCAATAAGCAAGTATTCAAAATTTCAGTATATGCAATATTTATATGGTTTATGGCATAATTAATGAGCAAGTAGTCAAAACTGAAATGATTTAATAAGCAAGTATGTAAAATGAGCAAGTATTCAAAATTTTCTCATGGATAACATGACTATCTCTCAACTCATGTTCAATGAGAATGAACAGGTTGTAGCATTTTCAAAGTGGAATATATTTTCAATTTCAGTATATTCAATTTATTCACCCAGTATATTCAATTTCAGTATATGAAAAAAACATAGAGAATTGGTAATATTGAGAAAGTAGGGAATTTTGCATATGAAAAAAACAATTTTTTCAAACTCATTTCTTAAAATATTCTTTCAATTGCAATTGCACACTCAATTTGAATATAAAATTCAGTTTATAATCTTCCCACACAAATTTCCCACACAAAGTTTGGGAATATTGCATAGAGAATTCAGTTATTCAGTTATTTTTGAATATGAAAAAAACAATACTCAAGCTTTCATTTGCAAACTCATTTCTTAAAATATTCTTTCAATTGCAATTGCAAACTCAATTTGAATATAAAATTCAGTTTATATTGGGTGTATTGACTGAAAAATTCTGTCAATTGCAAACTTAATTTATTCACTCAAGCTTTCATTTGCAAATTCAGTTTATATTGGGTGTATTGGCTGAAATCAAATTCAATTTATTTACTCAAGCTTTCATTTGCAAAACTCATGTCAAGCATACAAAATCATAATTCACAGGACACTTGCTAATATGAAAATTCATATGACAAAATTCACAGGACAAAATTCAAAATCCACAATTCAATAAGCATACAATTCATAATCTTCACAGGACACTTGCTCATTTGAAATCAAGTATCTATATTCAAAATCAAGTATGAAATCTTCATGTATAATCTTCATGTATAAGCTTATGAAATCAAGTATGTCAATCATATTCAAAATTTGACCTTGCTCATTTAAAATCAAGTATATATTCAAAATTAAATCTATTCAATAAGCAAGTATTCAAAATTTCAGTATTTGCAATATTTATATGGTTTAATAAGAGGCTGCAAGCTATATAATAACACACCAAGAGTATGGACTGTTCAAATCACCTGATGTTGGATGAATTGAAACTTGAAATTATGAATATCCCAGTTAACTGTTCAAAGCACCAAATAGCCCAGGATTGAGAGAAAACGCAAAGGGTATGGTAAAAATTAGAAGTGTCCTGAGTTAAATAACACTGAAACTTGAACTTTTGATCTTCATATAACACACCTAGAATACCCTCCACCTTGCAAAAATCTGAAAATACCAAAAGAAAAAGGCTAACATGAGAGAAATGCCAAAATACATTAAGAATTGAGAGAATTGAGTGAATTATAACTCAGTTTGTCATGGTTATTATGTGAGGTGGATAGAATTGAGAGAATTGAGAGAATTTTTTAAATACATAATGCAAAACTCAGTTTGTGAATTATAACAACATAATATTCATAATTGAGAAAATTAATTGGTTAAATAAAAACTCAGTTTTACATTCTCAAGCTTCATCCAAGCTCATTCAAACAGTTTGAAATTTAATAAATGCTAATATTCAGATGCTAATATTTAGATGCTAATCATTTCTTATAGAATTGACATATGTCCTAAACAAAATTCATATGAGCATTTGGTTATAACCAACAGGACATTCATTTGCTCATATGAATTTGGTTATGACATAGAGAATTTTGGTTATAACATAGAGAATGTTGGACAACAGGACCCAAAAAAATTGATTAGCATTCCTTATTTTTGGGTCCTGTCATTAAACATAGAGAATTGATAAACATAGAGAATTGGCATTCCTTATTTTTGATATCATTTTTGATAACCCAAAATTTTCTATTTTTGATAAACATAGAGAAGTGATAAACATTCCTTATTTTTGGGTCCTGTCATTTTGGCATTCCTTATGTTATGCTAAACAATTAACATAGAGAATTTTGCAACAGGACATTCATTCACATAGAGAATTTTGCTTTTAGCCTTCATTGATAGCTCAAATACATTGAACATAATACATAATTGAACATTGAGAATTGAGAGAATTGAATACATAATTCTAATCAAATACATAATGAACATTGAGAATTGAGAGAATTGATGAAGCTCTCAAGCTTCATCCATGCTTCATCCAAGAACATAGAGAATTGAGAGAATTTGAGAATTATAACAACAGAATACATAATGCAAAACAGTTTTCCATTCTCCTATTCAAGCTCATCCAAGCTCATACATTCTCAAAATACATAATGCAAAACAGAATCTTCTCAAAATTCAGTTTCTAAGTTTCACATTCAAACAGTTTGAAATTTAACAGGACAATTGATAGCACATATTAAAAATGAACCTAATTGATATCCTGATGGGTTAATATTGAGTGATAGTGCAAATTGGGTTAATATAGAGAAAAAATTATTTAACAATTTAATTTGACCTCAAACTCAGGATGCATATACTCCCTAGCAATATCAGGATATAATGTAATCACCCAAGCATTATTTTAATTTGACATCAAACTAAGAAAAATAAAATTCAACATTAGGCATTCAGTATTATGCAGTTTAGGCATTCAGTATTATTATGCATATTATGCATATACTCCCTAATAGCTGAACTACATTTCAATTGAAGATAGAATATTAAAAAATCAAATTGAATATTAGGCATTCAAAAGTAGGCATTCAATTGAATATTGCTATTTCACAAAAAAAATTGCATCCCCCCTCAAAATACTCACTTATGACATCATGATTAATCAACATGACATCAAAGTAATTGGCAGTAATTGGCAATAAAATAATCAACAGAATTTAACATGATTAATCATTTCATAACAGGACATTATGAGGACAGTTTCATGGTAACATGATTCAACAGGACACTTTCATGCAAAATTAACAAAATCAAGCTCTCTGCATGAAAATGAAGAGCTTATTCATATACATTGCTAACCAAAAAAGTATTGGCAGTATTGGTATTAAAAAAAGTATGAATGAAATTGCAACTTGGACTAAGAGTTTGCAATGGAATAAGAATGCACTGTACTGTGGCTAGATGGAATGGGAGAACCTCAACCCCTCAACCCCTGGGTAATGGACAAATAGGAATTCATTTAGCCACAGAATTAATCAACAACCCCTGTTAAACAAAAGTATACTGTGAAATGAATTCATTTAGCCACAGGACAAAAGTATGAGTGAAGTCATTTCACAGGATAGATCCTATTTTCATTTCACAGCTATAAAATTTCAGTTCAATTGCCAGTTGTTTTCATTTCACATGATATATCTCAAGCACAATAAACATGATTAGTTGCCATGTGTTTTATTTGACACACATATGACTCATTTCCATATCAACTGAAATGTTAAACAAAATGAATCAAATTTTTGGAACTCATATGAATAGCCAAAGTTTTATGTTAAAAAATAATTTTTATGCCAAATTTCCATACAGCAAATGATCTATTGCCATAAATCACATTCAAGATACCCAGGATATCTTGAATTGCCAATTTGTCAGTCCAATTGTCAAACATATTCATATTCAAATTTACATATGAACTCAAAGTCATATTCATATTCAAATACATACTCATACTTAAGCCAATACTGAAGCCAATTTCTTCTAGCTATAAAATTTCATTTGCATATGAATTCAATGCAGAAGTCCACATCTCATAAGCATGGACCAAAACAAACTGGAAATTTCAATTTTTGCTATGCTCATTATTTCTATGTTCAATATTGCTATCTGAATTTTTGCTATGCTCATTATTTTGCTTGATTTGCTATCTGAATTTTTGGCTATCTGAATGATTGACAATCCTTAATCATTCATGATTGACAATCCTTGATCCATATGAGTGAATGCTGTCCTATGAGTGAATGATGTCCTATATGATCAAATTTTTGGCTATCTGAATTCCAATTTTTGGCTATAGCCAAAAAATTCCAATTTTTGGCTATCTGAATGATTGACAATCCTTGATCAAGCCAATTTTGATGGTCAATCATTCAGATAGCAAATCAAGCAAAAAATTCCAATGAATTGGCTATCTGAATGATTGGCTATCAAAATTCCACAAAATCAAGCAGATCAAATTGGATATCTGAATGATTTTTTGCTTGATGGCAAAAGCAAAAATGATTTTTTCCTTGAGCAAAAATGATTTTCATTGGAATCATAATCCTTGAGCAAAAGCAAAAATATCATCCTCAATTTTTTCCTATTTTTTTCCTATTTTTTTCCTTGATCAATTTTATATGGATAGGAAAAGTTTGCCAAATTTTTGGACCTCATTTGAATAGCCATATGTGTAACTGTTAAACAATAATTTTTATGCCAAATTTCCATACAAATTTGAATAAGGACTGAATATGTCCATACAAATTTCCAGTCCTTATACAAAATGAATATGTCAAATGAGGACTGAATAGAGATTTGAATAGAAATTTGTATGGACAGTTTGAATATACAAATTTGAATAGAAATTTGAATAGAAATTTGTATGGACTGAATACAAATTTCCATACAACTGGCAAATGAGGACAGTTTGTATATGGACATATTCAGTCCTTATTCAAATGAGGACTGAATATGGACATACAAATTTGTATACAAACTGGAAATTTGTATGTCCATATACAAACTGACATATTCAGTTTGTAACTGAATTTGAATAAGGACTGAATAGAAATTTGAATACGGACTGAATATGTCCATACAAAAATATTTGCTATCTAATTTGAAAATAGGAAAAAAATGTTTGCTTTCCATATAAAAGTTATGCCAACATTTATGGACAGTTATGCCAAAGTGATATCAGTAGAACCTTAAGATGAAATTGAACCTTCAATTTTTAAAACCAAATTGTTTGAATTGATTGATTCATCCTAGAATTATACTTTAAATGAAATTTTCAAACTAAACTAAATTGCTTGAATTAAACTTACACTTGAATTAAACTTAATGATATCATTTGGCTGTCCTCATAGATCACATTGAAACTTCAATCTCCTCTCCTTGAACCAGCCTGGAATTAAATTTCTACTGATAGCTTCCTTCAATTTTGTGTTAACCAATATCCAGTGTATAAGACACTTGCTGCCATGTCCTGTTATGGGCGTAGAAGTTGCCCGGTGTATAAGACACTTCCTTCAATTTTGTGTTAACCAATAACTAATTTTGTGTTAACCAATATCCAGTGTAAAAGACATTTGTTTTGTCTACAAATGGTTACATGACAACTTTGTTTCCTATGCATTTTTTACATGTTAACCCTATACATTTTTAGTCTATGCATTCATCATGTTTTAGTATATTGATAGGAGGACCCAATAAATAAGTAACATAGGGTTAGTTAACCCAATAACCCTATGCATTTTTTTAGTTTTTGCAGTCAACATTTTTTACATGTTAACTATTTTGTAGTCTGCATTTTTTAGTCTATGCATTCACCATGTTCAGTCCTGAAAAAAAATTGAACCCAAAAAAATTGAACTCAAAAAAATTGAACCCAAAAAAATTGAACTCAAAAAAATTGAACTTTGCAGTTCAGTCCTCCAATTTCTTTGTTGGATCCAAAACAACAAAAATTCAACATTTGCAAAGTGTTGTGTTCTTCAGATTTTTGCAAAAGTTTCTCAGTTAGTGGAGGGTGCTATCCATGATTAATTTGTCCTGCAAATATTTAAACCAAAGTCATGTAATTTCTATTGAATTATAATTCAAGCATTCAACCTAAAATGAAATTGAAATTGAAGCTAAATTGCAATTTAATGAGAAACTAAACCTGCAAAATAGAAATTGCTATTGAAATTCAGTTCAATATTGTCCTGCTATTCTAAGCATTGACTGAAATATTGAATTGCATCTTGCTAGTCATCTTAGTCAACTTAGCAATATTGAATTCAATACTTGCTAGTCACCTTAGCAATTCAATATTTCAGTCATGCTGTCAAAAGCATATTGATATTCAATGTCAATACAATTCCAAAATTGAAATAGCAATAATACTCTCTACCAACCAATGAGCAAGTAACCTTCAGCAAAATTGATAAAAATAGCAAAGATGACTGAAATATTCAAAATGAATTGAAACTTGAATGAAAAATGACTGAAAAATGAAACATGAATGATATTTTTTTAACCAACATTCTCCTGAGATAGACCTGTATTCAAATTTCATTCATAAACATGAATGAAATTAAAAACATGAATGAAATTTTCCCTTGGACCTTGGGTTTTTACTTGATGGTTATGGATAATACCAAACAATGAATATTTGAATACATGACTATCTCATAAAAAATCATGTTTATGGATGATACCAAACTATGAACATGTTTATGGATAATACCAAACCCCATGGGCGAAATTTAAAAACCAAACCCCTTTGGACCTTGGTATTAAAAAATTGGCAAGTAGTGGCAATACTGCTCTTGGGAATATACAGCCAATTTTTTTAATACCAATACTGCTCTTGACTATTTAAAAAACATGACTTATATTAAAAACATGAATGAAATTTGTTATTAGCTATTAACATGAATGAAATTTTTTGACTGAATAAAAACACAAACAGAGGAAGAGATTGTGGATAAGAGGGATGAATGAAATTTTGCACCAACAGTTTATTAAATGTAAAAATCAACTATTTTGCACCAACAGCAACTATATATGGCAACAATCATTTGCAAAATGCACAAATCATTTACCATATGCACCAATCATTTTCAGCAAAAAGTAATTCACCAAAAAGTAATAAGCAACTATTTGGCAAAAGTTCATTCATAAGACACATAGTTGCTTTTGCATTTTGCTTATAGTTGCTTTTTCATTCATAAGACAAATATTGAAACATAGGGTTGCTTTTTCATTCAGGAGTGCACATCTCATAAGCATGGACAAAAACATATAGTCCAATATTCCAGAACATAGTCCAAGTGCAAACCAAAACAGACTGCTATCTAATTCAATTGCACTTGGACTACATTGCAACTTTTTTCAGTCCATATGCTATCTAGTTTACCTGTTTCAGGTAAGATTATATTGGGCTATCTAGCTTCAAGTTAGAGGTCTAGGTGCTTGCAGTCTGCATTTACAAATAGAACAAAGTAAGAATATATTAGCTTTGACAACAAAAGTTTTGAATTCAAACTATTCATTCAAAATTTCAGTCTTTTGACAGAAATGAAATTCATTCAAGAGTTAAAATTGAAATATATTCAAGTTTTTTAGTCAAATTGAAATATAGCCCAGAGATGCATTTCCAAAGACTGAAATGTTTCTCTTTGATTCAATATATTCAACTCTCTTATCCAAAATGTTTTTCAGTCAATTTATTTCCAAAGAGTGAAATGATTCAATATATTCAACATCTCATCAAGGATCCAAAATAAAAATTTCAGTCAATATATTCAACATCTCATCAAGGATCCAAAATAAAAATTTCAGTCAATATAATCAACCCTCTTGGTTATTCAAGTCATTCTCAAAATTTCATTCTCAAAATTTTTCAGCAAGCACATTAGTTTCAAAATGGATATTGACAAATGATTGTTGAAACTTTCAGTCAATAAAATTTCATAACCAACTCTTGACTGAAATGCAAAATGAATAAGAGTTTGCAAGGGATAAAAGTAAGAATGAAATTTGTTATTATCCATAAATATGATATTCTAAATTTTTGTCCGTGTTTTTTTGCAAACATCTCTATTCATTAGCACATGAACAAAAATTTATATATCATCAAGCTGGATGTATTTTTCATTAGCTCATTTGAACTTTGATAAATTTCATTAGCTCATTCATCAAGCTGGATATATAAATTATTCATAACCATAAAATTTCATTAGCTCATTCATCAAGCTGGATATATAAATTTCATTAGCTCATTCATCAAGCTGGATGTATTCATTTTTCAGCAAGCTCATTCTTCAGCAATATAAATTATTCATAACCATAAAATTGACGAATAAACCAATCCTCTCAAACTCACCAAGGGTTAAGGTGCAGAGGACGTGATGAAGCTCTCAACCTTACAAAGCTCACCAAGGGGATTGTGATGAAGCTCAAAGCGCTGCAATGGGATTGTGGAGAAGAGGGTGAAATAAATTAAAAGAGAAAAATTTGATCACATCGTGGAGAAGAGGAAGAGCTCACCGATGTGGAGGTAGAAGATGAGTTCTTGATGTGCTTGCTCTTCGTTGTTGAGCTGAGGTAGAAGAGGGTGCTCTTCTTGCTGTTCTTCGTTGTTGAGCTGCAGGAGGTAGAAGATGATGGCGATGAGGGTGCTCTCCCTTGCTCTTCTTGCTCTTGGCGCGTAAAATTCTCTTCATCGCAACCCTCAAATACAGAGTAAACTGGGATGTGATCAAATTTGTTTCCCTCCCATATGTGATGTGATCAAATGAGTTTCCCTCCCAGATGCAGTCAAATGTAAACGGAAATTTTGATTTCAAAATTTAAAATACAATATGATTTGATTTCTCATCTTATCCAATATCTCATATCTCAATTTCTCATACCCCATATACAAATCTATAATAACAACACACCCAATTACACATAACCAAAATATCTTATCCATTATCTCTTATCTATTATCTCTTAACCAAAATCTCTTATACAACAATACACATATCCACATACAACAATACACATAACCAATATCTCTTATCCAATTTCTCTTATCCAAAAACCCATGATAACATCCCTGTTTTATAATATAGATTCGTTGATCATAGACTGCATAAGTTATACTGATAGTTGCCCATTTTTGGTTAGAAACAGACGAACCCGTAATTTTATTACAAATGTGTTCCTATTTAAGTTAAAAAGGAAATCGCAAGTAGACCTAAATATACATGAGCTTATTACCTTTGGTTTCCCTTCGCAATCTGGAAAATGGGGAGTAACACTGCATTATTGCCTGACACGTGTGAACATGAACTAATGACATATGGAACTAAGTGATAAACTAAGCAAAGTGTCATATAGGACTAAATGCTACACGGAGCAAAATGTCACGCTATACAGGAGCCACCTCTTGAACCAGTAGAGCCATCTCTAAAATCCATGGAAACCATCTCTTGAATCTGTGGGAGTATACTTCAGAATCCATCAACCCCCCTCTAAAATCCTGCTCTCATATTCTAGAATACAGACATCTATTACAATGATCACTCACTACATTATTACATGACAACAGTGATGGGAAATAATCACGGAGGGTGCAGGAATGACATGTATCCTCACTGTACCCATGTTTTTCACCTTCCAGCAATGCAGGTAAGAGTATGTTTACTATATCCATACTTTTCACTATCCAGTAATTAAAGTGGTGTTATATTAATATCTCTGTGTTTTCCGCTCTCCAGATGCGGTGTCATTTACTTTGGCACCCTCAGGTGTGCAACCATAGTACACGTGACCCTAATTATACCTAAGTTACACATCGTACCTTTAGATATTAGCTCGGCATCGTAATATGGACACTGCACTGCTCATGTTACATTTAGTAATTTACAGTGTTAGCTCAGTCACCATCTATCTGATTATTACCAATTATCACTATTCATGTTTCACGTAGTTGCTACTTATACTTCATGCTACTATTTTTGTTGCCATGTTACATTCTATATGTTCATCATATCCATGCTGCTATTTTATCATGTATTTTTATACTGTTTTGGTCTAATTTGGAGAAATCTACTCAAGCATATCTTGCTAACGGATATTCTTTATAGTTTTGCTATTGTTTTTCTTAAGAATATCCATTAGGTACGGAGATTCCCAATATTTTCCTTGTAGGTTAGGCATCCTCTTCAAGACAACCTTCAATATGTAAGTTTCTCACACTAACTTATTTCCATTCCTTCACATACTTATATATGATATTCCTATCATGGTTTTCGTACTTGTTATAATTCAATGCTCTCCTATTGTTATATTGTTGATCTTAGACTTTATAGATCATCCATATAGTTGCTCATTATTAATTAGAGGTAAAAGAACTCGTAATTTATTACGGATGCGTTATGTATATAGGTTGAAAAGGTGAACCTAATTAGGCTTAAATATGCACTTGCTTGTCACACTTTCGTATCCCTTAGCATTCAGAGAAGCAGGACGTAACACATAAGGAAGAATTGACTTCTACGTAACTCTTAATTCTTCGCCCAAATCACAACGAACATTTGAAACCCCTCTACCTTTCATGTAACCACTGTGCACCATAAACTCGAGTTGTTGAGCCGTTGCATCTTCAATTTAAAAATTCGTGCATACACTGTTGATAGAAAGACTCGAACTCAGTTCAGTCACTGTACTTCGAACTCAGGTCAGTCATTTTCCCCTGATCTCATTTCCCCTGATCTCAAGATAAAATCACATTTAAACATCACACTCATGTTACGGACAGAATCCCTTGTGGAGCATGTTTACAATCATTTCTTATAGCTATATGGATGACTTTTCAGTTCAGACAGTTCATCTTTTATATGTCGCTACAATGATAATACCAACGATATACCCTTATAAATATGTATCCTTATCAATCCTGTTAAGGTAATTATAGAGTATACTCATATAGATTTAAATTTTTGAGTTACTGAAATTAGAAATGGTTTTTCATCAAGTAAAATTCAAGTTTGGATGTTACAGCTAGAGCTGGAAGTCTGGAAGGCCACCCTAACCACACGAAGTGTGCTTGCTGAAATGAACTTATGCTCAGTTCTGTTGATTGATGCAGAGCCTACCACAGGTTCAAACAAACGTAGAGGACATGTCCAATTATTAGCTAGTAGCTACACTGTGCATTTTTTCTCTCTTCCTTTTTCCTTTTGGTAGATAAAAAATAGTATGCAGACACCACTCAAAGAAATTGGGACAACTAAATAACTCTTATTAATTGCCCATCTGTTTACAAAACCCATACAGCTATGGCACCCGCTAGGTCGTAGAATGTGGGCATGGCCATGCCTAGCCATGAACAGAATGAAGCTGAACACTTACCACTTCTATAACACAATCATTGATCTATTTTGAGAGTTTAAATATGCTCAGTGGGGATAGTCATTAAATTGAAGGGAAAAATTACAAATATGTATGATGAATAGATTTATTGCCAATATTCAAATGGCAATCAGTTCATAAGTATATTTTTATAATTTAGCCAGACAAGGAAGATACATCCTTTCCACCATATATCCAAAAATATGGTTTTGGTCAAGATAAATTGGCTTCTATTTGCTCATTAAATATTACCACATATAGATAATAGCAAATCATGAAAAGACTGTTTACACAAATCATGCAATGCATCGAGTTTTTTATTTGAGAAAAACTGACCCGGCATCGGTGTTGGCCAGAAGTGTCAACCCACATGATACGAACAGATACTATATCCTTTTCTGCTTTGTAATTGTTTGACTTAGCATGGAAAGTTATGGAACTTCTGTAATCCAGAGATCCGAGAGTAGCATTGAGGTTATAGATCTGCGACGCATTTCTTCTGAAGATGTCTTCACTTGCTTCCAGAGCTTCAGGAATCGTAAGATCCCCATCATCACATGCATTTGACAAAACATTATATACAACTTCACGTGCTCTTTTTGAACCTACACAATCAAAGTTAATCATTACAATTTTGGCAATAAACAACAAATTGAGATAGAATGAAATTTAACAGAATGAAACAAGACACTACTATCAAGGATATCGAGCTTGTTTATAACCACATATTTGGATTTTTCATATATTTATACTTTTCAAATCCTTAGGACCTGTCATGCTTGATAAGACGAATTATCTTGAATTTCCTTGGGAATGAACCATTCATTATGTCCCAAATCCAGCATAGTATTTATTGAAATGTCCCAAACAAGAACTTCTCAGAAGGTCACCCATCCTAAGATTACTCTCACCCAAGCATGTTCAACAATAAAGTTCTACCATAGTTCCTCAAAAATGCTAGCTACGAATGATTCTTGAATCATAGGAAGTATATAGAATTATAGGAAGTCTTATATACGAAAAACCCTCTAATCATGTGTCCAATATCGGACTATTCCCACAAAACATGTAACAATTATCGTCATCACCAGCCTCTCCATTGTACATCCAGCAGTATATGGCGCTCTCCCTTGATGGCATAAGGGCATACCCTAGCTCATCTTTGTCTTCCAGTGATACCACCCACAAAGGTATATAAAATAATCACCCCTCTTCGTCTCATCGTCACTTACCCGGTCCCTCTGCCCTACGTCTTTCCTGATGGGTCCATCCCCAATCGTCCAGATTAATCAAGTTGAAGTGATTGTTTTGATCACCGATTGACATGTAGAGTAACGGAGTCTCATGAGGTCATATATTAATTGAGGGGCTTCAGTTGCACTATAGCCCTTTAGTCTTCTCTGGGCCTTAAAAGATGAGGACACTATTTAGTTGAGATTTTATATGGATTTTGCTTAGGATTTCATTTGCTTTTAATTTGTTTCATTTGTTGGGATTTTATTTGGATTTTGCTTAGGATTGCATTTTATTTTATTTGATATTTTCAGTTGTTTGCCATTTCATTTTAGTCCTACATCAGCTTTGGTGGAACGGGTTTAAGTTGTAAACCTAATGTAGGTATGAGAACTTTTTAATTTCAGTCAATGAATGAAATAAATAATTTTGATAGATTAAATCCCCTAGCGTGAGAAAGGCCTCATTTGACGAGAAGACAAAATCCTCACTGAGCAGCCTTTGGAACCCTAATCCCCAACTGTTGTTTTCCAATTTTCCCCAATTTTTCCAACTTTTTTCATTTGTTTTGCATCAAATTTGGTATCCGAACCAAAAGATCCTATTTTTTCCTCTTCATCTTCAATCCTTTCTCGAGTGCAGTATCTAAATTTTTGCGAACTTCTAAGAGGCTTTTCAATCATTTTTATGCAAGTTTGCTATTTCGGAGATTGTGTATCAATTTTCAACCCAAATACTAAGCTGTTCGAGCAAAGTGCAAGCAAGTTCGAGCCACTATATATTCTAAAGGTATTTTCAATTATTTAGAATATGTTTCATGGAATTTTATAGTGCAAATCGTTGTCTAAATGGCAATGAGTTCACAAAAAAATAAATATAAGAAATTTGATGCCCTCCCTGTTTTTGAGGAATCAAGAATGGTAATCCATTATAGAAGATCGCATGTCCTACTGCTACGAGAAAATAGAGTATGGTGTGTCGAACACAAATTGAAAGGACAAACTCATCTTTTTAGAAGACAAAAGCCGTGTTAGTCTTGGTTGAAGATGAAGTTTCAACGTTTGTACCGATTCATTTACCTCAACTTCATCAAATTCAAAGCCTAAATGAGCATCGCAAACAGACTCTTATGAGGAGATCAAACATATTCATGGAGATAGCAATAAGTTTCTGCAAATGGAGAAACTAAAATTGAAACAATAAGAAGTTGAGCAAGAGATCCAAGTTTGGAGATAGCAATAAGTTTCTGCAAATGGAGAAACTAAAATTGAAACAATAAGAAGTTGAGCAAGAGCTCCAAGTTTGGAACCACAATTGAGCTTAAGCCTAAGCCAGAACCTGCATTAAAGCCTGCGATTGAGCCCGATATAGAATTAGAACCACCACAATCCATGCTAAATCTATCTTAAGCCAATGTTGATCTTGCGCCAGATCTACAGATAGAGAAGCCACTTGATCTGATTAAGCATATCAACTTCATCCTTCCCGATCCGTCACAACCTACTAGTGAAGTTTACACATCCTTCTTTCTTCAATGATCTAGGTACATTCTCATGAAGATCATCATGTACTTGTTTATATTTTAGTTCATTTCGAACTTCAAGGACAAGTAATTTCTAACTTCAAGATGTTGATGACTAGTCACCAGTTTGTGATCCATTACCATCTTTTATTCGGTGGGAAATTTTTAAAAGCCATAGAGAATATTGAGGAAAGAGTTCTATTTAGTTGGATTTAGTCATGATTTCGTTAGGATCTTAACTTAGGATTTCATTTGCTTTTTGTTGGTTTTACTTGTTAGGATTCTATTTGATTTTTAGTAGTTTGTTATTTCAGTTTGTCTCACATCGGTTGTAGTGAAACTTCTTTATAGTTGTAAGCCCATTTATAGGCATGAGAACTTATTTTAGGTTAATGAAGAATGAAGAATTTTCAAATATTATATTCCTAATCGGAGTAAGTCTAGTTTGATGAGAAGTTAAAATCCTTGGTAAGAAGCCTTGAAACTCTAATCCCCAATTGTTTTCCCCTAATTTTTCCCCAATCTTTCCTATTTCTACATTGTTCTACACCATTAAATGACGGTTGGATTAGTCTGGGTAACTAACACTCCTAGCCTGTAATTGCCTGATATTATATAGCCATTTAAGCATTGGATTGTTGCAACTGGTCTTGGTGATATTACACATGAGTTCAAGTGTTTGGAGAATCTATATAATTTTAAAAATTCTGGAGGTGGTGGTTATGAGATCATCAGAGTAATTCTTTATCAGAGATCGACTTCGAGTAATTCTTTATCAGAGATAGGCTTCGAGTGGTCAGGGTACCTCCCAATCCAAATTCCACCTATACTTAAGTTAGCCTAAGCGGGCAAGATGATTTAAAAGTGTCAAGAATAAGTAGGGTTTCTGTAATACCCTGTTTTCATGCATACGAGTATTATACTACGTATTTTCGATCGTATTTAATACGCGTTACTTTTACGTATTTTAGAGATTTTTCCTACATTTTTATAATGGTGAAACTATTTTTAAACGTCTTAAATCATTTAATACATATGATAATGTGAAAGTATTTGGTATAATACTTAGTGTATAGTATTGTATGGGGTATTAAAGGCTATATTTTCTTTTTATAAAAAATGGATTTTTGTATGCATGCCACATTAACCATTATTGTCACTTCCTTAAGCCATTAGCACCTAATGATGCCACCTAAACCCCACATGGCAACATCCTAGATTAACCATTATTGTCACTTCCTTAAGCCATTAGCACCTAATGATGCCACCTAAACCCCACATGGCAACATCCTAGATAATGATGGAGATGATGAGGATTATGTTGAGATTAAAAAGGAGAAAAGAAAAGAAACCAAGATAAAAAAGAAAAAAGAGAAAGGTGAAATACAATATTTTCATCTTCTCCATCTTCCCCTTCCCCTTCAACATGGCCAAACCCACCACCATCTCCTCCTCCTCCTCCACCTTGGCCAGCCACCACCAGCACCTCCCCTTACACCACCACCTCCAACACCATCTCCCATTGGTTAGGAGGAGGAGGAAAAAGAGGAGAAAGCTTGGAAGGAGGAGGTTTTGAAGAAGGAGATTCTTGGAGGAAAAAGCTTGGAAGGATAAGAGCTTGAAGATGAGGACTTTGATGTAAGAATTCTATCCACACTAGTTAGGATCCATTCTTAGAATGGTGTAGGAGATCCAACCTCTCTAGATAGGGTTAATTTTAGAATTGAGTAGAAGCATGAGATAGGTTTAACTATACATGCTCAAGGTAAAAGAAATGAATAATTATATTATGTTACATGTTAATCTTATAGCTTTGTAATAGAATTATGTTTCCAAATTTATGTCCCATTATGCTGAGAAATTTATCATGTGTTTAATATCAGCAAGAATTGAAGATTTATGTTTATGCAATCATAAATTTCTGAGAATATGAAACTGTGTTTTTCTGGGCAGGACAAATTGTGTCATGTGTATTCATTTTAGCATATCTTTCATTTAGAAACCGAACTTTCATTTAGATAATTTGGAAAGCTTATGAAGTCCTCTACAACTTTCATTTAGAAACCGAACTCATATTTTGACTGCACTTATACTGAAACAGTTGATCTTTATATGTATATCATTGTTAGGTAGCTTATGCCACTCTATATTGTTCAGACCATAACTCCCTCCACAATTGTCCAAATAATTCATTCTTGGACAATCTAAAATCTCCATTAAATTACCTACAACTTTTATGTTAAGACTTAAACCAGATTATGGCTACAAATAACTGATATGAACTGTTCTTTCCAACAGCCAGAATCAAAATAGATTCCGAATATGTTCATGTTTATTGCTATGTTAAGGTGTTTATGTGTGTGATATGCATACTATAGCATGCCCCCTTATGCTTCTAAGTTCTTGTGGCAATTGTAATGTAAAATGTGAAGGCATGATGTGTGTGGTGATGTTGTCATGCCTAAGTTGGTTGTAGTGGTATGTGTGTCATGGCTTTATATGATGTTTTGTGATATATGGCAATGGTTAACGGCATGCATAAGGAGATGCATGACCCAATTGTGATGTGATGAAATGGAAAAGACATGATAGTGATTTCATACAAGGAAATGGAAATGTGCAATGTGAATAATGAACGTGAATTATTAAATTATGAGTGAGCACCGAGTGTAATAACCAGGAGTGTCTCAGCCTACTTCGAAGTAGGTGAACATTCCAGTAAATGGGTTGGGGAAAATCGGTTCAATGTTGATATAAGGAGACTGGACTAGAGAGGTTATGTGTCTCCCTCGCACTCTCGAAATGGGGGAGTTGGGCAGAGGTGGAGAGGCACATGGGTGTACTCGTAATGTACCATGAGGTAGTTTTGTCTGTGTGGCGAGTGATTCTTCCTCTTGAAACGGTGGAGGTTCGAGAGGCCCCGTTAAAAATGATCATTGCAGTGTACCACTGGCGGGGTAATTGGAGAGCCACCCAACCTTAGGGTGAGGTCCAGTCCCTTATATCTTACAGACATCCAAGTTTCCAAATATAAAGAGAAAAGAAGTTAACAAGTTGAATGTTATTAATTTTTCCTTCTCATTGTAACTGTCCAGTTAACCTGTTATTTATTTATGTCTCGTTATCCTTAATTGTTTCTTTATGCACGTTTTCATTATTTGTAACTGTAGCCAAGTTCATGTAATTGTTGTCTGCCTTTCTTTCCTTTATACATATCAGTTCTGTAGTACTTTCTTTTCAGTGCATGCCTGCGATGTTCTGCTTTACTTTATGCATTAATCTATGATTATGATTATTACCAGTAGCCAGACCTAAGTTAGGTAGATCAGTTCTGAGACTGGCTCCTACCTAGCGTAGTTAGATTTCCTACTGGGTCACGTGTTGACGTGGCACATCCCACTTTTTTCTAGGATTTGAGACGGAGCAGGTTGAGTGGGATTCGATTCAGGAGATCACCCAAGCTTCGAGATAGAAGTGGAGTCCCTTGGGAGTGGCATAGAGTTGGAATGTTTGGGCTAGAGTTGTGTGGTTGTACCTCGGGCTTTGGGTGTAGTGTTGTACATGAGAGTGGATTGTATCTTGTATATGTTGTACTATGAAGATGTAATAATATGAATGATGTTTTATATGTACTATGTTCTTTGAGATGTGTACTTTTGTAATGTTGTTTCTGAGTTGGAGCATTGTCTATACTTCCCAGCACGTGCGTAGTGGCATGCATGTTCTACTTTTGTACTCTCTCTCCCTTCTCTTTCTTCTTCACCCTCGCCTCTTCGGAAATCCCTGAGACGGATTCGTGCTTCCCGGGAATCATGGGGAGCGGGGCGTGACAGTTTCTTGGACTTACCTATATGTTTTGGATATTGACTATTTATAGGGGAAATCGATGTATTATCTTAGGTATATTCTCAAGCCGTGTGGGGGCTCATATTGTGTGATGTAGAAGGTCCATCATCTCAGTATGCACCGTGGGCTCCTGCCTTGATCAACATTCTCAAAGACGATGGGCCTTATTGCAACTTTTAAACTAGAGCTGCTATTAGCCTGGGCAATGTACTAACAGTTCGATCAATTATAATAGGATATTCAGCTGCCATAGAATTATTCTGCCATCTCAGTGTCCAAAGAAAAATGTGGTACCTTTCAAAATTTCTTCGAGGGTTCATAGAAGTTAGTTCATATCTCATAGGCAACGTTGCATCTTTACAACAGTGGCTAATTTTTACCTGGACATTCATTAGAAGATTGCTTCTCAACAGTTGGCAACAGATTCCAGTTAAGCATAGTCTTCACAGATAGAGTCCAACTGTAATTGTTATGAACTAATTTATAACTTCTCAGCCTTACATATTGATCAAGAGAAATTTTATTTACATTATTACAAGATTATCGTTAAAGTTTCCCTTCATTCATGAAATACTAGAAGCTCAAGTTTAACTATTTTAGAAGAGATATGCCAAATAATTGGTTAAAGACTATTTCATGCATATGAAAACAGAGACAATGTTCAATCACCAGACATTCATTTGACAAAACTGTGTAAAAAATGATTAACAATGCTAGCCACCTCACATCCACCTCCCCAGGCCTTATGTTAAGAAATTTGAGTTTATTTGTTTAAAAAACTTTGGACTAATTTTTTGCATCTAATTAAAGAAGTTATCAATTCATTTCTATATCAGCCTCTTCCCAGTAAAATAGGGTCTGTACAGAGCATTATTCAATTGCAAAGCTCCACGTATTATAAGTGGCAGTCTACCAAATGCCAACCCCCATAAGCTGCCAAATTCCTTGCAAAAGCAATGATAACCAAGAAATGGTCTTGCACACGACCTAAAGCCAGTTAGAAGGTCAACACATGCCTTTTATGTTCAAGCAGTTTATTCTAATCATACTCCTAAATAATTCAAATTCTAATGTTTATGTCTAATCAAACTTAAATTCTAACTAAACTGGAAAGTCCTATCTAAAAGCAAATACTTTTAGATAATTCCAATGCTTGGAAATTTTTTAATCGATCTATGACAATCAGTTCTGCATTAGGCAAAATCTAGGATCAGAATCTCAATTGACTGTTGATGTATTACTGTGGCTACAAGCCATGACAATGTATCTCAAAATCGTGGAGTATATTGTACCCCAAGTTAAAGAAATAGTCTCATGTTGGATACATGCTAAGATAGTCATTGGTATATAAAAATTTCTATGATGTCAAGAATTAATCGGATGAATCGTGTAAAATTCTATTCTTAACTGTTAAGCTTGCTCAGAAAGAAGCAATTTCAAAATGGTTGAATTTTGGAATAGATCTCGAATAGAGAGTTACGCAAAGACTCTAAATGAACAGAGGAGATGTTAAACATGTTAAAGGAATCAAATCCCTGTCCAAGACACCATGTGCACCAGAAAATCAGCGGAACTAACATTTCCCAAAGGATGTCAACTTGTACACTATCAAATCATAAAAATGTTGGTAATATCATTGTGTGCTACTCAAGCAATCAAATCATAGCAAAATTAGCAACCATTGAATTCAACAAATTATAGTTAAGCTACTCAACTATCAAGTTTCCATAGCCTTTTAAACTGTTATCATACCTAGGTAAAAAGTTTCAGGAAACGCATAGCCATCAGAACTGTACATCAGCTGTAGGTAAAATCAAAACATCATTAGCACATAAATAGCATTAGAAATATTTTCTGTGCAGAAAACATAGGAAGAACCAGAGCAAATTGCTATTGGTAGTTCCATATAGGAGGTAAACCTACAACCCTTTGAAGAATGGAGAGCCACTAGCCAAAAGTAGAACAACTGAATCATTGTCTGGAAGCATAACCACCATTTGGTCAAACGTAAACGTTGTCCATTTATTTCCAGAAGTAACAATGTTGATCATACATACAGACCCCAAAATTTCTTTTTCATGATAACTTGAGGTTGGTGCAATGATCATTATATATAACTTAAAGCTAATACTACAGACAACGTAATGTATCATCAAAAGATTGGGTGGCCATGCATGAATGGCCATCTGTTATTATAATGCAAGGCCATAAGGGTTTTGATATGACGTGGCGGCTAGGGGAGCGGCTAGGGGAGACGGGCCGCATGGATCAAGAGGGGGCTCCGGTTCGGGTCTATCAACAGAGGAGGCGACTTGGGTCCACCACGGATCCGGTCCCAAACTTGTAATTCTGCATCCGGAGGGGAGGGTTAATCGGTAATTGGACATTTATTAATCCCTCCCCTAATAAGGGGCCGGCCAGCCCAGCGAGGGTTTTTATCGAAGAATTGAGAGGTATTTTATTTTCCCTTAGAACCCTAGATTAATTCTATTGTTAATTAGTTGTTCGTATCCTTAGATCTATTATTCTAGGATTTAATTCGTATTTTCAGATCAGTTCTTCATCTCTAAACCCTAGATTAGGAAGTCCAAAGCCATAAAAATCACACCTTTGATCCCCACAAAAAGCCCTAAACGTATCAAATTGGTATCAGAGCAGTTGATCTATGGCGAGCACGCGATCCATGGAGCGGGTTGAAGTGTTGGAAGAGAAAGTTGAACGGATGGAAGCCCAAATTAGCAAGGGGTTCAAAGACGTGAGGAAGGAAGACGCCGAGATAGCCGCGGAAATCCTGAGAGAGATGAAAGAGAACCAAGAGAGAACGGAGGCGAAATTGGCGGAAATAACGGAGGCGATAGCGGCGTTGACCGCGCATCTCGCACCAAAGGTGGATCCAAGTAAAAAGGAGCCACCTTTGACGAATGACAAGGGTAAAAAGATGATTTTTTTCGAAGGATGGCCGGAACGAGATGAAGACGGAGGCGTCGATCTAGGTGACAAGGAGTGGGGGGCTTATCACGACTCCACGCCGCCGCGCCACAAAGATAGACTCACCGGAGGGGGGTTCCCGCCCATCCGGCAGCCCGGGGGCTGGCCGCCGCATCCCCAGGGCCCTTTGGGGGGCCGGCGAACCCCCAGAGGGGCACAGGAGGGCCGCCAGGCCCCCAGGAGGGACGGCCGCACCCGCCGCCCCTCCCTGCGGGGTCGGCGCACCCAGGCGGTGACGTCTGGGGCCTGCCGGCCCAAAATCAGGGCCAGCCGCCCCAGGCGAGCACCTGGGGGGCTTCGCCCGACCCCCGTGTTGGTGTCCGAGCATCGGCGGACCCCCGGGGGGGCCCCACCTGCCTTCCGGGACGTCCAACGGACATTTTTGAGCACATCCGGGCTTCCGGGGGCCTATCCCGAGCTCCGAGGGGCACAATTTCCAGGTTTTCAGCCATTTGGGGGACCCGGCGGAGGATTTCAGCAGCCTGGAGGGCACCACCAGTTCACGGGTGGGCCGTCGACCCAGCCCCCACCATTCGGGGGAGTGACGAGGGATTGGAGAGCATACCAGGGCGCATCAGGAGGCCATCAGACGGAGTATGGACATCCACAGGGTGACTGACAGGGATATGGAGCAGAGGGAGGAGTCCGAGATCGAGTCGAGGCATATTTTCCAGACAGACGACAGGGGTACCAACAAAGGGGAGGATTCTATCAGCAGGAGAGAGGTGGATTCGCTGGGGAGAGACGTCTGAGGAAGCTCGAGGTGCCCATTTTTGAGGGGGGAGATCCTGATGACTGGCTGTACCGGGTGGAGCGGTACTTTGAGGTGTCTGTAGTCCCAGGAGAGGAGTGGCTTCGGGCGATAGGTGTTTGTTTGGAGGGTGAGGCTTTAGACTGGTTTCGGTGGACTGATCAGCAGCAGCCATTTCAGACTTGGGAGGAGTTTACGTCGCTATTGATGGAGCGATTTGGTGCAGGGCAGTCTGGTGGAGTATTTGAGAGATTCTATTCACTGAAGCAGGAGGGGAGCGTAGGGGATTATATCAGGAAGTTTGAGTCGCTCTGCCACCGTGTTCGTGGAGTATCTGAGGAAGTATTGGAGGGCTGCTTTATGAAGGGGCTGAAGCCTACGGTGAGATCAGGACTGAGGCAGTTCGAGCCAGTTGGTCTGCGCGGGATGATGACATTGGCTAGGAAGGTGGAAGACCATCAGGAGACGGAGCGGAGAGCCCGCGGGACGTGGGGTGGTGCCACGTTCAGGGGTCAGGCGGCTGATACAGGACAGAGGACCGCACCTACTTCAGGGACCACGCCTGGCTAGGGAGCTACAGCTGTTGCTGGGGGTGGCAGAGACAGGAGACAGGAGCCCCGAGCAGGGGGGCAGGTGCGGAGGATGACAGATGCAGAGATACGGGAGAAGCGAGTGAAGTGATTGTGCTTCAGATGTGATGAGAAATTCACTCCAGGACACCGATGCGCTGATCGGACTCTCCATATACTGATAGCGGACGATGAGGAGGGAGAGGACGAGGTTGTCATCCTCGAGGCAGGGAAAGATGAGGAGGAGGTAGAGCACCAGCACTTGGACTTGGCAGAGGTATCCCTCAATTCTGTGGTAGGGTTCACACCGAACCATACCATGAAATTGGTGGGACAGGTGGGCAGTCAGGAGGTGATCGTGTTGGTAGACAGTGGGGCCACCCACAACTTCATTTCCAGCAGGTTGGTGGGAGCACAGGGACTGCAGCTGAGTGACACGGGGAGGTATGGAGTGATGCTGGGCACTGGACAGGTGACACACAGCACATGTGTCTGACGCGGGGTGATCGTGACGATTTAGGGAGTGCAGATTGTCACAGATTTGCTTCCCTTGGAGCTAGGGAGTACTGATGTCATCCTGGGGATGAAGTGGCTGCAGACACTAGGGGAGACCAAGACGAACTGGAAGATGTTGAGGATGGAGTACCAGGATGGGGCGAAGACAGTGGTATTGCAGGGGGATCCCAGCCTCTGTCGTTTTTTAGTGTTTTATAAGGCCATGTCCAGAGCAATCTACACAGCAAGAGGAGGTTTCTTGGTTAAGTTACAGGCCGTGGCAGCATCAGTGCAGAGCGAGGACCAGACACAGGTGGTGGCACCGGAGATTGAGTAGATGATGGTTCAGTATGAGGAGGTTTTCCAGACACCACATGGGCTACCACCACACAAAGATCATGAGCACGCCATCGTCTTGCGGGAGGGCGTGTCTCCCATCAGTGTGCGACCCTACAAGTACTCACAGGTACAGAAGGACGAGATAGAGAGGCTGGTGGAGGACATGCTGCAGACAGGGGTGATTCAGCCGAGTACTAGCCCGTTCTCCAGCCCGGTTTTATTAGTTAAAAAAAAGGATGGCAGTTTGAGATTCTGCGTGGACTACAGGGCCATGAATAAGGAGACGGTTGTAGATAAATTCCACATCCCAGTGATTGATGAGTTGCTGGATGAGCTCCACGGGACAGCTTGCTTTTCAAAGATCGATCTCAAGTCAAGGTACCATCAGATACGGATGAGGGCGGTTGACGTGCCCAAGACTGCTTTCAGGACTCATAAGGGGCACTATGAGTTTCTGGTCATGCCCGTTGGCCTGACAAATGCCCCGGCGACGTTTCAAGCCCTGATGAACAAGGTATTCCGATCTTACCTCCAGAGATTTGTGCTGGTATTTTTTGACGACATCCTGGTGTACAGTCGCAGTGTGGAGGAGCATGTGGGGCACCTGCGAGTAGGGGTGAGCATGGTTTGCTCAAACCGCCCGAACCGGACCGGACCGAACAAGACCGAGCCAAAAACAGAACCGAACCGCTCTCCATCGGTCTGGTTTGGTCTCAATCGTTGGAAACCGCCACTTATATGGTCTGGTTTGGTTTCACCCTGTCGAAACCGCTTAAACCGAACCGAACCGACTCCTAACATATATTATATATTGTGTTGGAAATCTGTTGGGATTTTAACCCTAGTCCCTAGGATCCCTAGCATAAGGCCTTTAGACTGAGCGACGCCGTGCCGGTCCTATTTGGCTATCTGTCCTCTTCAATCTCCAGTCTTCACTCTTCAGAGTTCAGACTGCATTCGTTTTTTCCTGTTTGAGCATCGCTAATTCTCCATCAGCGGTCAGCCCATCGGCCATCGCCAACACCAGGACCAGGTAAACCTCTCCTCGTTCTTATTCTTTCTTCTTCGTGTTTTTCTTCGTATTCATCTTCTTGTTTATTCTTCTCTTTCAGTTGAGAAGCAGTCCGACGCCGACGTTGAGAAGCTGTCCGACGCAGTCGCGCAACCCGTCTTCGGTGGTCGCAGTGGATTTGCTGGGGGAACGAGGAACTGAGATAATGAGTCGTTTAAGCTGCGGATTCGGATCTCAGATCTGCTGGTTGGGGTTTTTATTTTTGAACAAGTTGGTATTTTTATTGTAGTTTGTCAAAAAGATGCATATAGGTCATGTCAGAAATATGTATTAGCCATGATTTCCACATGAAACAGGGGGCGTGATCATGCCATGGACAAGAATTTTCCTGCTGGACATATGTCATTTGGTTGTTCATGTCAAAACTCTACACTCTTGCTTGTTATTCATTTCAAATTATTTAGATTTCGACATGCTTGAAGGTTTTAAGTTTTTAACTCTGAATAAACCTGAAAATGGAGTAGCTACGTAGTTACTAGACTTGCTACTAGCCTACTATATGTTGTTGAGTTGGGATTTTTATTTGCTTATATGTCCTTTCAAGTGCTGGCCTCTGTTTCCTTCCCATTTAGAATTCTAAAAGTTAGCTATGTGATGGTAATTTTTTACTGAAATTTTTTTATTATGTTTCCTTCTCATTTGGTGCTGGAGCTGACCATTGTGAACCACTATTAATATTCAATTTTTTGCCTTTGCCCCATTGAAATTTGCTAATTGCTTTACATTATTGGGCTGCAACAAGAAACTCCTTGAAATCTCAAGCCTTTCTCTATACTCTGTAGTGTACTGACATGCGAGTCTGTAGCCATGAAGTCCTCAGGTTTAATGTTGTGATCCGTGCACTTAACGCATCATATAGCCTTCTTTAACGTGGAGAAGAAAATGGGATGTGCTTAGTTGACAATGAGATAGTGGGACGTTCCTATCTGTAGAAACATCAGTGAATTAACATGATCAACGCAATTCAGCATCAAATACCATTTTGATACCACTTCTAGTGATGAATGCACCCTAACTGCTATAGAAAAATGAAAATACATAGAACAATAATAACCGCACCTGTCGCAGTCACAATTAGAACTCCTGCAAACGATGCAATGCCTAATTTTCCCTGGTTTGATAAGGAGCACAGAAATGAAGCCATGTCATGAAATTATTTTAATGACAAAGTCTATATTTAGCAAAATTGGGTATACGAGAGGATCTTCTGTCATCATATGTCTGAACCGCGGTTCCAAACCGAACCAAACCGCTCCAAGCGGTTTTCGTCGGCTCGGAAACCGTCGGTCTGGTTTGGTCTGGCCTGTAAGAAACCACTACTTATACGGTCTGGTTCGGTTTAGGTCCCAAACCGTCGGTTTGAGACCGTGCTCTCCCCTACCTGCGAGCAGTGCTGCATTAGTTACAGGAGCAGCAGCTGTGTGCTAATAAGAAGTGTTTGTTTCGGCAGCTGCAGGTCGAATATTTGGGACACATGGTGTAAGCGGAGGGGGTGGCGGCAGATAGGGCCAAGATTGCAGCCATGTTGGACTGGCCGATACCTACCACATTACGGGGTTTGCGGGGCTTCTTGGGCCTGACAGGATACTACAGGAAGTTTGTCCAGGGGTACAGTTCGATTGCTTGGCCACTTACCGAGCAACTCAAGAAGGACAGCTTCCACTGAGGCGAGGAGGCGACCAAGGCTTTTGGGGCCTTGAAGCAGACAATGACGACGGTGCCCGTTTTAGCACTTCCAGATTTCACCAGACCATTTGTGATTGACACCGACGCATCGGGATATGGGTTTGGCGCAGTGTTGATGCAACACCAGAGGCCTATTGCCTTCTTTAGCCAGACTCTGTCAGCACGGACGAGGCTGAAGTCAGTTTATGAGCGGGAGTTGATGGTGATTGTCATGTCTATACAGAAATGGCGGCCCTACTTGTTAGGACGGAAGTTTATAGTGAGGACCGACCAGCGGAGCTTGAAATATCTACTGGAGCAGCACATGGTTACCGAGGAGCATCAGAAGTGGCTCTCCAAGTTGTCCATTTCACCTTCGAGATACAGTACCGACTAGGCCTGGAGAACAAGGCGGCAGACACTTTGTCTCGTCGCGAGGAGCTCGCAGAGGTGGCAGCCATTTCAGCACCCGTCCTTCCAGACTGGGAGCCGTTAAGCAGGGAGATTGAGGCTGACGAGGACCTGGCGAAGATACGAGAGGCACTGCAGCAGGGATCCGCAGTTTTTCCGGGATACACCATGAGCGGACAGAGACTTCTATATCACGGCAGACTGGTGATTCCCAGGGGCTCCGCCCATATTCCGATGATTTTTCAGGAGTTCCACGGCAGTGCCATCGGAGGGCATTCTGGTATACAGCAGACTTACAGGAGGATGACGAGAGAGCTATACTGGCCAGGAATGAAGAAAGACATTGCCCAGCGAATAGCGAAGTGTGACGTGTGTCAGCATCACATGTATATGGCAATGGCACCAGCAGGGCTCTTACAGCCGTTGGCCTTACCGGAGAGAGTCTGGGAGGAGATCAGCATGGATTTCATCGAGGGGTTGCCGCGATCAGAGGGCTACAATTCTATACTGGTGGTGGTTGATCGGCTCAGCAAATATGCCCATTTCATACCCCTCAGGCACCCGTACACTGCAATCACAGTGGCAGCAGCTTTTATGAAGGAGGTGGTTCGCTTGCACGGTTTTCCCACCTCCATAGTGTCAGACCGCGATAAGGTGTTCATTAGCAGTTTCTGGAAGGAGCTATTCAAGGTGCAGGGGACCAAGCTGCAAAAGAGCACTGCCTATCACCCACAGACGGATGGACAGACAGAAGTGGTGAATATGAGTGTGGAAACCTACTTGAGGTGTTTTGGGTCAGATGCGCCGAAGCAATGGGCTAGATGGTTAGCATGGGCGGAATATTGGTACAATACCTCGTACCACTCGGCAGCACAGAGCACCCCTTTTCGGATCTTATATGGTCAAGACCCGCCTCATTTGATACACTACAGCAGAGGGGCCACACCCGTGTCACATATAGAGGAGCATTTGGGTGAGAGGGACAAATATCTGGAGGAGTTGAAGAAACATCTGTTACGAGCCCAGCAGATTATGAAAACCAAGGCAGATGCGCACCGGAGAGATGAGCAGTTTGCGGTGGGAGACCGGGCTTACCTGAAGCTCCGACCTTACAGACAGAAGACCTTGGCCAGTCGGAGCAATGAGAAGCTAGCAGCCCGCTACTATGGACCTTTCGAGGTGACAGCTCAGATCGGGAAGGTGGCCTATCGTCTGCAGTTGCCAGCCACTTCCACCATCCACCCAGTGTTTCACATCTCGCAGTTGAGGAGGGCCATTGGGAATCACACACTATCACCGACCTTGCCACCTACTTTGACCGATGACATGGAGGTGCTTCTTGAGCCTCAGGAGCTGACAGGGATCCGACAGGCTACAGACGGGACACAGGAGGTGCGTATTCGATGGAGGGGCATACCAGACTACAATGCTACGTGGGAGTCGGCCGCAGTGATATGCGATCAATTTCCGGAATTCCACCTTGAGAACAAGGTGACACTTTTGGGGGGAGTAATGATATGACGCGGCGGCTAGAGGAGCGGCTAGGGGAGACGGGCAGCATGGATCAAGAGGGGGCTCCTGTTCGGGTCTATCAACGGCGGAGGCGACTTGGGTCCACCACGAACCCGGTCCCAAACTTGTAATTCCGCATCCGGATGGGAGGGTTAATCGGTAATTGGACATTTATTAATCCCTCCCCTAATAAGGGGCCGGCCGGCCTTAGCGAGTGTTTTTATCGAAGAATTGAGAGGTATTTTATTTTCCCTTAGAACCCTAGATTAATTCTATTGTTAATTAGTTGTTCGTATCCTTAGATCTATTATTCTAGGATTTAATTCGTATTTTCAGATCAGTTCTTTGTCTATAAACCCAAGATTAGGAAGTCCAAAGCCATAAAAATCCCACCTTTGATCCCCACAAAAAGCTCTAAACGTATCAGGTTTTCAATTTGAAAGTTGATCAGATTTTTAATGTGGTGTCACAAATGTCTTCACCATTTTTTCA
The DNA here is from genome assembly GCA_030789695.1 of Scilla litardierei. Classification (NCBI taxonomy): domain Eukaryota; kingdom Viridiplantae; phylum Streptophyta; class Magnoliopsida; order Asparagales; family Asparagaceae; genus Scilla; species Scilla litardierei. The sequence continues at coordinate 12,654,867 of CM061132.1, forward strand.
CTTTTACCTCCTTAGAAAATAGGAGTACTTGCATGCATTTAATACCCTAACAGTCAAAAAAATATAGTTTCACATACTTCCGAAGTTCAAACTTTTAATAAGAAAGGCATAACCGAACATTTAAAAAGCCCAAACATATGCGCATGTTCACTTCAATTCCACATGCATTTGCACATCTAAAAAATCTAGCATTCGTGTAATGAAACCTAAGATCAGAAAATAAAGGTAACAACATAGCTTGAAGCATGTGTGTGTGCATGCCAATTTTCATAAAGAAATTAAAAAAGCTGAAGCATTAAAAAAAATGTTGCAATTCTCTACATGGTAGTGAATAAAAAAATATGATCAGTTTTTTTGGCACTACAAGCAAAATTTTCAAATTTTTTGGTAACAGTGTGAAAATATGTATCATCCAACTTAACCAAACCTTCTACCTAGGGATGGATGGAGTTGGGAGGGAGAGGAGACATGGCGGCGGCGGTGGCGGCATCGATGGTGTTGCTGACAATAATAACAAACTTGGAACAGTAAATGTGATGTAATGACACAAATTTCCTAAAAGAATGTTTGGGAGTTTTCCTATATTTTGCCCGATTTTTCTTTCTTCTCTTTGATTTTCCTCTTTCATTTGTTCTCACGTTGGCCCGAGCAAAAGCCCACGGCTGGTTTCACCGAAGGATATGTGCACCAACAGATTTGTCACATTAGATTCTTTCCCCTATTTCAATGAATGGTAACTATTTGCCTCGGAGAGTCAGAGTCATAAATAGTTGATACAATTGAGAGTACAACAGTGTCAGTCAACAAAGGAAGTACCCAAAAAAACCAATAGTTGTAAGTATTTTTCAAACTTTGCATGACATTCACCAAATCACTGAATACAAATGCAAAGAATCACAGCAAAGATTACTATCTCAAAGAAATTGTAGGCTGCAAATGCCAAAACCACAAACTTCAAACCAAACAATTAAGGACTCAAAATAAAACAAAATATAATCACCTTTTTTATGGGTGCTAACTCTAAGAGTTCTTTGACAGAAGAAACCATCCCTTGAACACTAAGCTTTGGCACTGCCAATCCAAAATCAAGGTAGACCTGTTTGCATAGGATTCAATAATCATTTGAGTGCACAAAATTTTCAACAAGTGAATTCATGCAAAGACAGACCTGGGGGTACACAGAAGCAAGATATGATGCTTCTTTAGAAAACGGATAAGATGCATGCAAAAGAACAATCCTACATTTTGAGAACTTTGTATCCTCTAGAACAGACCGAAGGTGAAGAGGATTGCATAGCCTCAAGTCCAAGTCCGTGTCTCCGAAACTGAAAGTTTCAATAAAAAGTTAGACCTAGTTGTTTCTCCAAACTCAAATTCAAGAATAAAAGGTTTAACAGATACTCATAATGCTAAACCAAAAGGGACAAGTCCACAAAATCAAACCGAATAATTTCTACCCCTTTTCTACCCCTTTTATAGAAATCCATTCAAAAGTAAGCATCAATGTGCACCACATTAGCACACAGACTGCAGATGCACGTCATAAAAATAAAGGTCGTGTATGGCATTGGCATAATTTTAGAGATGTACTCACACAGAAAAGATGTGGAGGGATATGAAATTGAATTATACGTATTATCATAACTGAAAGAAGAATAGTTGAATAAAACAGTTAAGCAACCAAGAAAAGAGTTACAGCAAAGAGATAGCTTCATTTTTTACCCTGTATGAATTTGCATAGGTAAATTGAAGGTTAAAGCAACCTCCAAACTACATGTAAATAAATAATCGATGAAGCTCTTATTCTTGATCCGAACAGGAATCCCTGCTGGAGAAAAGAAAATGTGATGTAAGCATCCTGTTTTGCAGAAATTATGAATAAATAAATAATTGCATATTCCACAAGTCATGCATCTCATACAGCCTTCCCGTCCACTTACCATGTAAATCTTCAAGTAAACCTTCCTCCGCAGCCTTCCTACTAACTTTCGTATCAATATTTAGACCACTTCTGTAAGCAGCTATACTTTTCATTGCGACAATTTTATCAGCAACTGTATCAGAAAAGCTCAGGTATCCAATAGTGGAGGTATTGAAAATAAAGAACATATAAATCCAACTAATTTCAATAGCACAAAGGATATGATCTCATCTTTGTTACAAAAGTTTCAGTGAATGATTCCAACAAGCAATTTGATTCGCTGAGAACCTCCTGAAAACTAATTCATTAGCTAAAGTTGAAGTTCATAAATATCCAGAAAACATGTATGCTACTGTATGATGACAAAAACTAATAGTGGGAAACAGGAATCAAAAATAACTATCCCTATTCAGACATGATGATAACTGCCATGATGTAGTCCAAAAAAGAAGCATATATTTGGCATGTTAAAGTTTGAGTTAATTTATGCAATAAAAGGATTGTATGTTTCAGTATTAAAGATCATCACCATAAGCAATAGACAGGTCGCTAGTAAATTAACATTTTTTGACATTAAGATTCCAAAACCATGAATTCCACAAAATTTTCAATATAATGAAAGTAACAATGGATTGTTGCAACAAGGAGAAACTCACTTCATAGGAAGAGTTCATAACTCAAGATGGTGGATGGGCTAGGTTGGACCAACCTGGTTCGCAACATGTGGGTTGCGGGCGCGGTTTGGAGTTAGCCCGGCCAGCCGCAAGTTATATATGGGATGGGTTAGGCCAACCCGTGCCTGATCAGGGTGCTGGCCCAACTCAACCCGTGGACCTAACCCACACGGGTCGGGTTGGCTCACAAGTCGACTCGCAGCAATTTATTTTTATTTTTTTTAATTTTGTAAACATTTATCATACTAGCTTTGAAATTATTAAAAACACAAAACTAACCTACAAAAAATAATAACACATAAATCTACAAAAGAAATTAAACATGCCTTTGATATTATTAATAAAACCAAAAAATGATTATTATTTTTTGTATTTTATAATTAAAAACACGAAACTATCCTACAAAAAAATAACACAAAAATCTACAAAAGAAATTAAACATTCCTTTGATATTATTAATAAAACAAAAAATAAGATTTTTTTATTTTATAATTTTCCAGTGATAAGTTAATATCTATTCGTTATCTTCTTCATCAACGCAATTTTTTACTTAATGATGCACATTGAGGAAGAGATGAAATTAGTGGACAAGATGGGTGGAGGTAGGGAATTTATATGGGATATGAAAAAAAATAAAATTAGGGGTTATAATGGCTACCTCAACGTTCAGCCCGCGTGCCACCCATGGGTCGATCGTTGACCTAGAGGTCAACCCATGGGTTGACCATTTGGTGAACCCATAGGTCAACTCATGATTCAAACCAATGAATTAACGAGCAAAGCCGAGCAAAGCTCGGTTCGTGACAGGACAGGCCGTATACGGGTCACCTCTCAAAAAAGGGGCTGCATATCTCACCTCGCGGGCTTGCCTGGGACGGGTTGGGCCCACCTATGACCCGCCACGGGCCAACTAAACTCGTCCCGTGACAAGTCAAGCCAGACCCAACATTCATTGCTTGGCACATCTACCACCCTTATGCATAACCCGAGTGTTACTAAACAAAATAAATACAAACACACCAAGAGGTATGCATATATGCTTCGATTGAAGTTTGATGTAAATAATAAATAAGCATTTCTCTTGTATTCAAATTTCAACATAGGAATGCCTATATCTACTACAGTATCGTCTAGCAAGGCATTGATGGATGGATATGGGTTTAAAACCAGCACTTAAAAATTCAAATCAAAGATGATGCATCATTTTAACCCTTTAAATAGCATGTCCATCTCTCCAAGGGGATTAACAGATAACGGAAAATAAATAAGAAAATCACAAAAACACACACAGCTCATTAATTCATTAACAAACTTTCACCCTAACCACTCTCCTTGCCGATTGCCAAACAAATAGCACCAAGGAATTTTAAAAATAGTTCCAAATTAATCCCACTGTTCTTCATTCTTAATTTATCTTCTTAGAGGTAACAATAATTCGCGAAAATAAAACCTATTCATGCAAGGGGAAGATAATTCAGAATGATCCGACTATCCAAAAGCAAAATCTAATTCACCCAGAAAATCATTTACAAATTCCAACATGTGTATCAAGAAGATTATTACCTTATTCTTTAAAAACCATCCATGCTAAATGGATATGAATTTTTTGATCTCTTACATTACTAAATTTATGAGCATTCCATATGATAGATTCAGTTGCATGAAGTCATGTTCTCAAGGTGCAAAGCATTTTGAAGTGTGTTGGACAGTTAAAAATCTTTTAGACCAAATAAAAAAAGATACTAGAACAGTACAGGGTAACTCCCTTACTTCATTGAGGATCGTTTCGGCCAGGCGCTCAATTCGCAGGATTCTACCTACAGCAGGAGCAAAACACGTGTGCCAGTCCCACTCGCGCATTTTGTCGAATACAATGCCATCATCGATAAACACAGCCGATAAATTCGCAGCTTCGAAACACTTTGATCCAGTCGAATGCAGGCCCAAGGTTTTCCTGTGCGTTTCCACTCCATTCAAGGATCCCTCGCAGCCGTAAAGCTCCGCAATGTCCCTTAAACTCCTCTGCAGCCCATAAAATGAAAGCAATTCATCAAAATTTCCAGAAATTCAACTTATATGCATCAAGCACTACGTAATGATATACAAAAGATGGAAACTTTACACTGATTGTGAAGGAAAAAAGAATTAAATTAAACAGCAATGTGCTTTCTTCGATCACGTGTAACATTCGTATATACTGACATTTTATATATTATTAGTTTCTAGAATAATGCTAACAAAGTTGCTAGTTTTTCCGCTAATTTAATCCTTATATATCTTAAATTAGTTTAAATTTAAACATGTAAAACCTTACCTGAACCCAAATAATTGCAAAATGGGGCCCAAAATTTTTTTTTTAAACTCGTTAATCAAAAGTGCAATGATTTTATTCTAATTTACCAAAAAAATCTACATTTTATAGCGAAATACGAGAAGTCTCGTTCACGTGCGATGCACGAGAGAACCGCCCCCTTTTAGTTGATCACCCTATCGAGACCGTCCGCTAATCGAGTAACGGCCAAAAATCGTTGCTTTGATTCAGTTTATCTGCAGTCTTGAAGATTGGGGAGAGAACGAGAAAGAGACCTTGAAGGAGAGTGTGTGAGGGGCGAAGTCCAAGGCGTCGCCTTCTGCCTCGGAGAAGCAGCGGAGGAAAGGGAACGTAGAGCCGATGTCGACGAGATTGTGAGCGTGAGCATCGATTGCCTTCACCTTCTCGATCGCTTCTCTCAGCTCACTGAATTTCTGCATCTCTCTCTCTCTCTCTCGAAGTCGAATCTTTTCGAAGTTCTGTAGCTCTTCGTTCCGTTGACTAACGTTTTAAGACACGATTTTCTCATATATGGGATAAGATAAGCGGTCAACGATACAAAAATTTTCTGATGTAATACAAGTGTATAAGTGTATGTTCTTTTGCAAGAAAGTAGGAGTAAAAGTGCTACATGTTTATGTACTATTTGGATGAAATCTCATCCCACTTTTCCTCATCCTGTTCTTTTGCAAGAAAGTTAAAATGAAACCGAAGTCCTACGTGGCTGACATTTTTGAGATTCCTCAGGGTTTTCGTTTTCTCCACAATTTGCGGGGACTGCAGTGTATTCCACTATTTTGGTGGGACCCACGGTGTGTTATCACCCTCCCTCTCCCTCGGGGCTGCCAACCTCCATCTCCCACTTCGATTCTTCCTTTGTTGGTTCATGTTGTCGTTGTTTGCAAAAACCCTAAAAAATTTCGCCGCCTTCTCTTCGTCACGAAGCTTGAGCCTTTGTTGGGTTGCCGACTTTGATCCCCTTCGAAGACGGGTCTTTGGGAGTGCCCTAGACTTCAGATCTAGTCTCTGGTGGCTTCTGATCTTCGACAAAGGTATAATTTCTTCCTTCGCGTCTTCCTTAGCTGGATCCTGATGCAATTTTGAGAAAACCCACTCAAATTTTAGCCATCGTCCCTTCGTCAGGAAGCTAGAGGCTGTGTTGGGTTGCCGACTGTGATCCCCTTCTTGGCTCCTCCTCGGGAGTGCACTAGGCTTCTGATCTTGAGGCTGTTGGCTTCTGAACTTCGACTGAGGTATAATTTCTGCTATGAATCCCTTCAATTCTTCCTTCGCTGTTGCATGATGCCTTTGTGAGAAAACCCTAATATTTTCTTCTTGAATTTCAGTTAGCTGGAGCCGATTTGGGTTGCCGAAATAGATCCACTTCGTCGCGGATCGTCGGGAGTGCCCTTAGGCTTCTTGCTGTCAGTGAGGACAGTTTCCTCTTCTCTCTTTTGGCTTGTGATTTGCGGTGGAGGTATAATTTCTGAAATTACTTCATGGTGACGTTTGATTGATGGTGGTTCTACAATACGCAAAAATCTGAAATTTATTTCTTTGCTGCAAATGTTCCGCAGATATGTGAATGTCTCCATATAATAAGTGTTTGATATTACTTTACTGATTTCAGTGGCGTGAAACAGTGCTAATGTAGCACTTTCTCGCCCACATTCTAGCAAAAGAACATGCCATTATATGTATGATGCATTTCTTACAATGCATGGCTTCGCAATTTAGCCCAATTCAAGCAAGCTAAACCCTTAATTGTATGCTGATCCATTTTAAAAATTGCCCGATGATGAAACAGACATAATGAAATTGAATCATCGTTAATTTGGTTAACTGTTGGGTCATTGCTATGGTATGCTTGATCTATTTCAAGAAATCAGCAATGATAAATTTATGTGAGTTTATTCTGAGGGCAATAGGTTGAGGATTCATGCATGGCTTGGAATGGCGTTAATGGTTGCTGTATCATGTTGTATGCAATGAAATTTTTTCGCCCCTGTAGGGTTCATGAAACCCTAGTTCACATGCTATGTACAGCAGCTAGATTGTCATGCACACAGGCATGCAACAGATACACAAATTGCGTGGACATTCTGAAATAAAACACATGGCATCTCATTGCGAAAAAATCCAAGCTTGTAGCAATATGTACATACGATGATGTTTTAGCAATCCAATGACATCCTATAATTACTGCGGGTCCATTTAAAAATGTCTCCAATGATGTAAATTTCATAATTAAATTGAGTCATCGTACATATGATGATATGATGGGTCCTTGCTATGGTATGCTTGATATTAATCAAGAAATCAGCAAAGACACGTATATGTGGGGATATTCTGAGGGCATGTCGGTACGGATTCATGCATAGCTTAGAATGGACTTGTAGGTTGCTGCTACCTTGTGCATTTTGGCTTGGATTTGCCTTGAACTGTATGTTTTGTTAAATTGTGCATTTTGGCTTCATTTATAAAGATTTAAAAACAGTTTTGCTTTTTATAAGAGCCCAATGATGACACATACGCAATAAAACAAAATGCAAGGCTGGCAGGAAGGTTTCTTGAGTCCCCAACGTGTTTATGACATTCATGTAGATACAGAGGCAAAATGATGGTATTGTATGATTTTTTATTTCAAACTTATGATAAGGTATTGAAATTGCGTATTTGTTTCATTTTGACCATGTCTTCATCATTACGCTTTTTTCAATGATTGAGAACAATGAAAATGTTTTGATTTCCTTAAATGTTTGGGTAGAAAAAGAAGGAGCAACTGCCATGCCTCTACGAGGAAAAATGAAAAATAAGCTTTACATGAGGGCTCAAATTAATTTTTTTCTATTTTCCACTTATATGTATTGGTCGTATAAGGTTCTTAGGTGAGATTTTATATTTTCTGATGGTTTTAGCAACTTACGCATAATAATAGTTTTGATTCATATATGGTTTAGATGGATCACCAAGGAGAACAGTCCGGGTGTAAAACATGGTCCACGGCCGTTGCGACAATCATTTTTATCATCATACATTGCATACTAAAACAAGAGGGTAGGGCAAACCGTATACATAGAGAGCCATCAGGTATGCGTGATCTTCATTGGAAATCCCACATGCGTAGTGAAAGTAGTTGTTTACACTACTTAAGAATGCAGAGCCATGCTTTCATGAATCTGGCCGGATTAATGAGACAAAGGGATTTTCTGAAAGGCATTATTCATGTGTCTGTAGAGGAGTAGTTGGCCATGTTTCTTCATATCGTATGGCACAAGTCAAAGAACAGAGTCATGCAAGTTGATTTTATACGCTTCGGGTCAACAGTTAGCCGATACTTTAACCTAGTAATGCAAGCAGTGTGTGCCATGCGGGATATGTACATGAAGCAAGCTCCAAATGAGACACCTCCGGAGATAGTAAATAATCCTAAGTGGTATCCTTTTTTCAAGGTAAGTAAGGGTGTTTTACTGACAGGTAGTATGTAGTCTTTATTGAGTAACATTGATTTCAACATTTGATTTATTGATGACGGTGTAGGATTGCATTGGTCTCATTAATGGGACACATATCGATGACATGCCACCAGCCAATCTCGTACCCCGGTTTAGATCACGTAAGGGGTGACACAAAATGTTCTTGCAGCTGCAACGCCAAATAAAAGATTCACGTACATAATGGATGGGTGGGATGGTTCCGCAAATGATTTTACGGTCCTTAAAGATGTGTTGTCATTACCACCCCCCCCCCCCCAAAACGGTCTTCGAGTGTATGAAGGTAATAGGCAGACTTTAACATACAATATATGTCCGCATATTTATTAAGTCTTGGGATTATAATATTGTTGTACGGTTATGTTTGTATGGAAATATTAACTATGCGATGTTGGATATACTACCATGTGATGCACCCTGAACTTACACCTAAATTCCATCTAGATGTGTCACAGTCGCTAGGCGTAGTATGGCTCCTAGGTGTCAGCTCTGGGCTCTATCCGCAAGCGGACGGTGTCAAATTATAGTATAAAAGATGATGGATCCCACAGGGACGGTGACAGTGTATTTGAGGTCTCAGATTATTTTTAGATCTCAGAGTGAGATAGCAGTCGGGTTGGAAGGATTGGTTGTGGTGGTGTTGTTGACTTGATAATAAAGAAAACTAGGGTTTTAGGGATCACCGCTAAGACCATCGGAGATCGATGTTGGAATGGGATCCTTACGTTGCATTAGGTTTAGGGGATTAGTCTCTCAATTCATACCACTCTCGTGAGTTAGAATTTTGAGGTATTTCGGTGGCTCTCATTAACGCAATGGCGGTAGCCGTCAATGTAGCGATATAGGTCGTTGGTGGATCCCCTCAAGGCATGAGCCGGGCATAGTCACGAGCCTTGGTTGGATCCACTAATTTCCCTATTTAAATCCCAAGGATACTCCTTAAGCTCATCAATTCCACCGACCGTGGGCATGATCTCAGTACGATTTATCCTAGGGATTCGGATGGATCGACTGAAATACGCCTCTTTATTCCCAATACAACCTAGAGATCCAGATCTACATCTCCTTCCTAAAGTCTTAGGGCTAACCCATCAACCCTAGAGGAGACTACTCACACATGGTGCTTTTGACGAATAAAAATACGATTTTTATCAAGGAAAACATTGTAGCAAATGAATCAAATGAGAAATAAATAACTTACGTACCGAAGGCGAGGAAGAACGGTGCCAATAATAATCCAAAGAGATTCCATAAATTCCAAAATACGAAGAACAATCAAATGTAAATTTTCTCCCAAAATTAATTCAATAATAAAAAAGAACTAGGTCTAGATCTACAAATCGTTTCTTATCTCCTCTCCCTCAACGTCATTCCAAAATAACAAAAAGAAATGAGCTGCTTAATTCCTTTGCTCAGATCCGCTCTTCACTCCCAGCTGCGCGCATCCAGATGGGCCCACAAAAGATTCCAAAAATGACCCGCATTGTCGTCGACCGAGTCAGTGACTCGATCGAGCAGAAGCTTGCTCGGTCGGGCTGCTCGGTCGAGCAGCCCTCTTGCTCGGTCGAGTCTGTCAGTGGATCGCTCCTTCGAAGAAAATGTCGTTCTGGCTGCTCGGCCCGAGTAAGTCTTGCTCGATCGAGTCGCCAGCTGACTCGGTTGCATAAGTCTTGCTCAGTCGAGCAGGATGTCGATGATGGAGCTTCGAAAATGGAAGCTGCTCGACCAAGTCACCATACTGCTCGGTCGAGCAGGGTGCGTTTCAGGTCCTCTCGTGTATCAGCTCGACCGAGCAGATACTCTGCTCGGTCGAGTCACCGGGAAAATCTCAGCTAACTCATGACAGCTTCTCATCCACTCCTGGCACTCCCCTCCACTCCTCCCATGGCTTCCAAAACTCGACGAACTCCTGTAGTGCTTCACCAATGGGCTCACGGACATACTGGATGTGTCCATATCCAAAAGTGGTCCCGAATCGCTCCAAAATCCCTGAAAATCCACAAAACTCTACGAAACTCGAATATGGCGTTAGAATAGCAGTATCGTATGAAAATGTAGGATTTGGATGCGAATAGGATATGAAATGCAATGGAATGATGCCATGAAAAGATATAAAATATGGACACATCAAAATCCCCTAAGCTTACCTCTTACTCGTCCTTGAGGAAGAAGAATACTAGGTATGCCGGGCGATAAACAAAATGAGATAAAAGAGATTAGAGATGGAAGGAGGGTGCTAAAGTTGTTTAATTAGATCTCAAGCCTCAGCAGTATATCACGATGCTTCGAAAGGTAAAAACACATGCTAATGGTATTTCCAAGTTTTACTAATCATACGGCTAGCATGCAATAAAGACAAAAGACAGGGATCTTCTAAAATAATGCCATCAACTCATATCAATCTCATGCAATCCATAGAGTCTAGTATAAAAAGAGTTAGCAATGCACTTTTCAATCAATAGATACAGGTGGAGCATAGAGAAATCATACCAACATGCAATAAAGAATGGAAAGGAATCATGCTTGTAATGCTCTATGCGTGATGTACTATATTGTGTGTGTAGTTGCATGTATGTGAGTATAGCAGTGAAGTATTTGGATTCCTATTTGGTGTGTATGTTTTGCTTTATGAAATGAGCTTGGTATTGGATATATATGAAGTGTATTGGTTAGTTGTTTTGTATTGGATATTTGCATTAAAGATTGGAAGTGAATATGTGTATTGGATATTTGTATTGTATGGTATGGATATTTGTAGGGTAATGGATATTTGTATGTGTATATGGATGCATAAGTGTTGAATTATGCTAATGATTGCTATGTAAGAAATATTATTGGCAATATTTTGCATGAAAATATTAGTTGTATGCCTATAGTAAATTTATTTGTAGAGATATGAATGAATGTTAAAATGATTGTATCTTAATGTAAATTTGGATGAATGGATATGTATGGCAGTGAGTATTATGAGTAGTGTATACTTTGGAGTATGTTTATTGTAAAGTATGAGAGTTTTTGTAATTATTTTGCAATATTGTGAAGTATGGGGTATTTTGTGCAAAAGGAGTGTGATTATTCTTTTTCTTTCCACATCTTTCTCTCTTCCTCTAGATCTCTCTTTCCCCTCCCCTAATGAAACCGAACCAAACCAGCCCCCTCCCCTTAGCTGTGAAATCATGGAGGAAATGGGAGAAAATGGGGAAAGGAGGAGAAAAGAAGAGGAAAAAGAGAGGAGATGAAACCCTAACCTATTCCCGCCATCTACCATTTCATTTCCCCCTCTTTCTCTTCATCTCCATGGCCAAAACCACCCCCAAAAACTGTCCAGATCTGGACAGTTTCTGTCCATGCTCGTTTCCTTCAATTTCTAGCCCAAATTCCTTTTTTTCATGCTTCTCTTGAGTCCTAATGTTAGCAAGATGTATATGGAGGAGTTTGGAGTTAGAAGGAGGTGATTTCAAGGCCTAGGATGATGAATTTTGGAGTGGTGATGCTCAAATACGGGATTCTTGGAGCTAGGTGGTTTCTTGGAGGATTTCTTGGTGAAAGCTCATCATTTGAGGTAGGAAACCCTCTCCATCTAGTTTGTTATTCAAAGATTTCATCCAAGCATGCTAAGAGTTTATCTTTAATTATGGAAATGCATTTCTTTTCATGCTATTGGTTTATTCATGCTATAGAATTAATCAACACCTTATCAAGTTATTATTTTGCTATTGGTTTATGTTGATTTCAATTGAATTAATGAATATGTTGATATGCCATCCATGTATTTGTAGAAATGTTTATGTGATGAAAGTTGTCATCTTGCTTTTAGTTTATGTTGAATCCATTGAATAAATGATCATGCTCATTGTGCCATCCAAGTATTTGAGAAAATGTTTACATGTAGTTAAGTATGAAAAGAGAGCTATGTGTTGAAAGCTATGGTTGTACAATTATATGTGTTGAAAAGAGAACTATGTTGAAATTATGTGTGTTGGAAAGAGAAAAGGTGGGAGTGGTGAATGATGCAAAGATGTAAATGGTGGACATTGGATTTGAAATTATGTAACATCGAAGGGGGATTCTAGTGCCATGCATATTTGGAGGATGGTGGCATATATGGCATGGATTTATGTGGAAGTTGTTATATTTATATGATTAATTATTACGTTGGAATGATGTGGTTATGGTGATGGGCATGGCACAAGGTGCATGACCCTTATGTGAGAGTTATGAAATGAAAAGAAAGCTCCTAAATGAAGCCATGCCATAATGACCACATTGTCCACTTATGTATGACACTATTAGCCTATCACCATGCTTAATGCTAATTGTAATAATCTAAAGCAATGTATGAAATGTTGGTTTGTTGTAGTTCTTTTTTAGTATGTGAATCCTTATGCTTTTAATGCAACATGTCACTTTGTAGTTGCCATTACATTTTTGCTTCATGTTTACCCTTATGTCATTTTGTGAGATGCCATGTCATGCTAACCATGGAAGCTTTATGATCATTTTTATGTTTCATTTCATATCGTCATGACATGCCATTTATTGATGCCTACATTACAACATTGAATCAGATGGCATATGACAATTACATTCATGCATTGAATAATATGCTACATGGAGATGGGCAATTCCTACTGGGTCACGCGTTGACGTGCCCCCGTTGATTTTTTCAGGTAATTGGCAGTTGGAGTTCCTTGGGGTTGGAGCTGGATGCTTTGGGTAATTTAGAGTGTTGAGTTATACTCATGGGTGTAATTGATGTATTCATAATGGTGTATTCATAATAATGTTATTGATTTCCTTATGTATGAATGAAATATTCCTTGTTGTATTTTGTCTTTAATTATTGTTATCTGGTGTTGTATTTTATTAGTGGAGCATTATGTGTACTTTCCAGCACATGCACAGTGGACCTGCTAGTATCATTGTATTGTATTTCTTATTTCTCCTTTCGTAACACTCGCTCTTCAGGTATCCCGGAGAGCGGGGCGTTACAATGTATTCAAATATTCACTTCGAATCATGAAAAATCTCCAAACTAAAATATTTTGGAAAGTTCAAGCATTATCGAATCTCCCCGTTGTGCACCGTCTCCACTCTAATGTTATACTCACTCATATGATCAATCGGTTCACCCCTCCAAGCTTAGCTCGAGGCGTCGCATCTAGGAATAGGATATGAAAGTTTTTGTCTTTTCCCAAGTATTTGTAGTAGCTTCTAATAAAAGGATATAAAACAATTTTATTTCTTTCTTTTCTTTCTTTTCTTTCCTTTTCTTTTCTTTTTCTTCTCTTTTTTTAACACATTTTTTTTCATTTCATCTTATATAAAGCTATCTTTTTCTTTTGGGATTTTTGGGAAGTAAGATGCGGTAAAGGTAGCTGTAGGGGGTGAAACCAACTGATATGTAGAGAATCATAAAGATATGTGGAGAGGGAAAATAATAAATCACTCGATTCACTCGTCAGAGGTGCACAACGATTCAATAGGATAATTCGCTAACTAAACTCATAACTAGCATGGATATTTTCATTCATCTTGATGAATACTGAAAAGCACACAGTAATAAGCACAATAATATTAAGCATGCAAACAGAAGTGAATGAGATAGCAAACAGGTGCTCCAGGTGTTCTACTGATGCGTAAACCTAGGTGCATTACCCAGCAAAGCACATACTAGATACTTTTTCATGCATTCAATTTCAATTCATATCAGGTATTAAATTAGAAAGATCAGCAAAAGAATATGCTAGCATATAGATAGTAAAATTGAAACTACCCTAAGTAGCATGTCATCAAATAATAAGCACCGTGAGTAGCTACTGAGGGCAATGAGAAGTATCATCTTGCAGAACAATCTCAGCAAAAAGAAAAAGGGCGGAGAAAACAAGAGAATGAGAAAAGGGATGCATGCATGGCAAAAAAACGAAAAAAATGTGATGCCGAATGAGAAAAAAGATAAAAAGGTGGAAAATGGGCGGAAAAGAAAAATAAAAAGGTGAAAAAAGAAAGAAAATATAAAAGAAAATGAAAAATAAAGCGATATCGCTCATCCCCAAGCTAAACGCAGCAGTGTCCTCACTGCTGAGAAAACGATAGTATGCGGGAAATGATGCTAGATATGGTGGGCGAGTGAGGGGATAGAAATGGAATGGAAAATAAAACTGTGCAGAAGAAATAAGACGTTCTATGATGCAATGATAAAAAGATGATGCATATGCATGAAATGATGAATGGTGGGTCGTCCCCCAAGCTGCGTAAGAACAGGGCCCCGAAAAGATAGATGGACACAATATAATATGAGGGAAGCAAAAAGTGTGTGAGGAAAGCATCAAGCAGGGGCACCACCCTCTGGAGGTGGTGATGGGTCCCCCTGCTGTGGACCAGGCACAATGGAAGGTGAAAATAAGACAATAGCAAAAGTGGACTCGACTGTGACGACCAACCCAGGTGTGGAAGTAGAAGGCCCTGCAGAAGTCTGAGCATATGGAGCACTGAGTGGTGCAACGGTCGAGACAGGGGGTGGCCTGGGTGGAGGGGCGTGAGATAGGATCACAGGAGGTGGGCAACGTGTCTGCAGGAGGTCTATGATAGAGGCTAGGTCTGCCTCGACTCTCACATGGTGGGTGGCTGTCGAGCGGACGAAGGCATCGAAATCCCGCTAAGGGCAAGAAGTCGAGTCCTCCGATGCCGTCAGACGAGCGTCAGTGATACAAGAGTCAAGAGGAGGACGAGAACCGTGAGACACCACTCTCGTAAAACGGCCCCGTGGAGATAATCCACGATGCTTAGGCTGAAATTCGGAGAGAATGTACTCGATGGGATCTCAGCAGTGGAAGTGTGTGGTGTAGTGTGGCTGAGATCAGGAGAAACTGTGGTGGAAACAGGGGCAGCAGAGGATAGAGCAGTCATCGACCCAGATGTGTGGACAGAAGTCGAGACGCTCTCGGTAAGGACAGCTGCTGTCGATGACGAAGAGGTGCCAGTGAGTGGAATGTGGGACCCTAAGGAGATGGGCAGTGAAGCTATAAGAACCCTAAGTGGTGGAAGGGTGACGGCTGGGTCATGCTCCGGAAAGTCTAGAGTAGTAGGCTCTGGAGCAGACAAAATATCAGTGCCCTCAGGCACGGGTATAGTGGAGACAGTGGTATGGGCCTCGGGGCAGATGGTGGTGACAGTCCCCGAGGCCTCGACGGTGGTGGAGGTGGTAGAGACAGAGGTGGAAGAAGAGGTGCCTCCTGGGGGTGGTGGGTGCACAAGCAGAGCTGGAAGGGCGGCCACAATGGCTGCCAGGTCATGCTCCTCGTACTTGGAGGAGCGGGTCACCCGGTCATCGACGGCGGCCTCGACGGGAGCTCCCTGGGGCTCGAGTACGTGGAGTGTTGGAAGTGGGTGGACCCTATCAATCATCCAGCTCTGTTGGACATGTGCTATGGTGGTGAGGTGAGGGGCGAGAAGGACGAAGTGGGACGTGTGGTGGGTGCCAACATGGTAGGTCTAGTGACGGGCTCCATAAGGCCTAATGATATGCATGTGCTCAAGCACACCAAGAGTCAAGCGTGTGTGGCCATGAGGGGTCACTAGATCATCGGGACGATCAATACCAAGCATCCAGTCAAAGATGGTGAAGAATCCGTTGCAGCAAATATTGGTGGAGTAGTGAGTGGTGGCGGTCTGCAAAAGGCGATGACACAGCCAGTGGGCTGCGTCAGAAAGCACAAATGGGCGGGGGAGCCGTCGGGGTGGAAGCGCATAGGTCAGGTCATGTCCATAAGATGGGAAAGCTCTGGTAGGGACATGGTCCCGACCTCTGGCCTGTAAAAATGGCGAGGTGTCTCTGCGCGTATCGAAGGCAAGGATGCACAATGCATGATGTCTTTGACCGGCTAGGGCGATAGTGGTCCAGACCTGAAATGCGATGCCAGAAAGCAGAGGCATCGAACGTGCCAAGGTCGTAGTCTGGGGAGAAGGCGGCTCGGGGGTCAGGTATGGCTGGAAAATGGAAGTGGGAGCAGATCATGGTGTGTGTGATCGTGAAGTCATGATCCATCAGACGGAAGGTGATGCCATCACCTGCCTGGGTGCGGGCAATGGAATTGAATGCCTCCAGCGTGAGGTGAGTGTACGTGGGGGCGTGAACGGCTAGGAGTCGCTCGAAGCCAATAGTGCGGTAAAGCCAATGGACTCCCTACAGGAGTCCAAGGGATCGGAGGGTGGTGACGTCTATGAATAGTGTGGGAACAAGACGACGCTGCGACAGCCGGACAAAGCGGTCGCGGTGTGCGTCGTCACGGAAGGTGACGCCAAATGTCCGCACATGTGGCGGTAGAGCGGCTGGAATGGCATGAGGTGCGGGAGGAACGGTAGGTGCAGTGGTGGGGATAGGTGCGAAAGTGGCGGGTGTGTGTGTGAGACGTGGGGAGAAGAGTCGGACGCGGACGACGGATCGCCCATGTGCTCCTCAGAGGTGGGGGTAGTGGCACGGCGAGGGCGTCGTGGGGGTCGAGAAGAGGAGGCGCCATTGGCCGGCCTCTTCCCACAACAGGGAGGTGTGGGGCTCCCTCTAGTGCGAGGCATCGTGCAAGAGGTAATGCTGGAGTGTTGGTAAAGGAGTAAAAAGTGTAGAGAATATACCGACAAGGCGATCACAGAGTGTTGCCGATCGGTGGTCTCCCCCAAGCTAATCCGGGATGTGTCCACTGACGTAGGCAAAATGTACCTGAAATAGAAACAAATATAATGTCAGAGGATGAGCTGAAAAATAAAATAGGGGATGTGTGCATTGCTCGACCGAGCACAAGCCTTGCTCGGTCGAGCAGCTGTGGTGCTGAGGGTTGGTGCTGAGGGTTGCTCGATCGAGCAGCAATAGTGCTCGGTCGAGCATATCGGCTCGTTTGGGATGTCCTGATCGAGCACCAAATGTGCTCGGTCGAGCAGTGTTAATGGGGAGCGGGGGGCTGAGTGCTCGATCGAGCATCATTCGTGCTCGATCGAGCAGTTGGCGATGCCCTAGGGGATTTTTGGGGGCTGGAGCAGTGGCGAGATGTTTTGATGGGGAAGGGGATGGAGCAGCGGGAGGGTTGTGGGGCGGGGGGTGTTTCAAGAGGAGAGGGGGGAGTTTTGTGGTGGGCGGCACTGCCGACATGGGTGGCGCTGGCGACGTCGGTTGACGATTTGAAAGGGGAAGAGGGCAGAGTGGCGGAGGAAGGAGGAAAGAGAAAGAGAAGGAGACAGAGAGAAAGCGGGAGCTGACCGTACTGGTGGCGCGGCCGGTGGTGTGGGCGTAGGAAGGGAGGACGTCAGCGATGGAGTGGGTCGAGTAGGGCAGAGGGTATTGTGCCCGTCAAGGAAATTTTGAATAAATGAGAGAGTTTAGGGATTAAAGGAAACGTGTTTGGTTTTAATAACCCGACTCGTTCGAAAGTGGGCCCCAAAAGAGATAGGATAAAGCGACTCGATCGAGCAGCATAGCTGCTCGGTCGAGTTAGACAAATATGAAAACGAGTTGTAGAATACTCCCTCATCTACTCGATCGAGCAGGGTCTGCTCAGTCGAGCATTCGTGTAACGACTGGTTTTCATGTATCTGGATTTATTATATTATATTATATGTTTTAGTGGATTTTCTCCTCACGTGTGGTTTTCGTCCCCGTAGCTTCATTTTCGATCGTTTCGTCGTGTTTTCTTAGCTTCTTCCTTAGGATCGTCGTTTGTGGAGTAAGTCAATCGTGACGGGCTTCATATCGGTCATATCTTATTGTTAGATCAAGCATAGGAGTCTTAGGAATCGATCCCAGAGCTTCGCGCTCCATTTCGGAACTTTTGGTGCACGTTAGCCGGTATAAGAAGGGGCACCGACCGACTAGATGACGATCCAGTCGGTCGGAAAACCTTCTTGAACCGACTAGTTTGCTTTGTAAATTTCTCAGGAGTTACTGTTTATCGTTAGTCGGTCTAAGAACGTTGGTTGACCGACTAGGTGGCAAACTAGTCGGTCAGCAATGCTTCTTTAACCGACTAACTCATTAACTATTTTTGGTACCAGTTACTGTTCATTCTTAGTCAGTCTAAGTTCATCTTTCGACCGACTAGTTGTTAAACTAGTCGGTTAAGTTTTGTACTCAGACCGACTAATTCTTAGTTCTTCTATACAGTCGAGTACTGTTCACTTTTAGTCGGTCTAAGAACGTTCATCGACCGACTAGATGCCAAACTAGTCAGTCAGTAGTTGTTCTTTGACCGACTAACTCTTAGTTCAGGTTTTCGTCAGGGGTTACTGTTTACACTTAGTCGGTCTGCGTTGGTCAACCGACCGACTAGTTCCCAAACTAGGCGGTCAGTGGTTGCTCTTTGACCGACTAAACAGTACAGGAAACCCTAGTTTTGCCCTCGCCGCCACCAAACTCTATAAATACCCCTCCAAACGTTTTCTTCTTCTCCTTCTTCAACTCTAAACCTAATTTCTCCCCCCATTGAGCCCCCTACTACCTCAAACCCTTATTCCTTCATCCCAAGCCCAAAATCCATCATCCAAACCCTCACTTAACACATTCTACCTCTCATCTTCCTCAAACCTTCATCAAATCCCCCAAAACCCCATTTCTCCAGAATTTCCCCATCTATTCCAGATCTGAACCCTAGGTTCCTCGGAGCGTTTCTTCCGTTGCCGTGCTTGCTCGGCATCATTCTTCCGCTTCCGATACGGTAATAATCGATCTCTTAATGTTTTCATAACCCGTTGTGTTTTTGTGAAACCCTAATGAAATGAATGTTGTTTTGATGATTGTTTCTCCATAACAGCGACTTCCCCGTAGATTAGCATCTGTGGGACGAACCTTCGTGATCGTCATCCTCGGTGCTAGGCAAGTGAAACTTGCCACTTAGGGTTTGGGCCATGTCTTAGGCCATTTGCTTGTTGTAGGCGTAAAAGAGACTAGGCGACGAAATGATACTCGCCTAGGCGTAATTTCAGGAACTAGCTTGACAACGAAGCTAGGACCGCCATTTATCATGTTGCATAACTAACATGTCATGTTTAATTTTGATTAACGGTACGCGAATTAATTGTTATACATGCTACCCATGTTGTATGTCGCATTCGTAGCACACGCTACAATACTTGTGTTTCTTGGCCCGTGTTCCAGAAGCGGGCTACGTGAGTTGGTTGATAGCCAATGCCCGACCTACTTGTTTACCGGCTAGGCACCTGCGTTGCATGCATAACCCTACGCCATACATGTTAAATACACTTCCTGGCTCGTGTTCCAGAAGCGAGCATTCCGTGTTCGGGGTAATTCCCTGGCTCGATACACGTGGAGGGGTAGAGATAAACGGTCACTTGAGCTTAGGAGTTGGCCCGATCAGCCACTCTAGCCAACAGGCGGAATCTCTGTGCACAACTTGTTTACTTGACTGTTCACTTGACGTGAACCACTTGACTTGTACTCGTCCGTGTTTTACTTGTTATCCGTGACATACTTGCTACTTGTACTTCCCTTTACTTGTCACTTCCATACTATACTTGCCATGCCATGCATCATACTATAACTTCTAGGTTGCTAGTTTACATTACCTTCAGTTTCCTTGCCCAAGTCTTTTAGACTTGCTGACATGTGTCCCTTTACTCTTTTGGGTGACACATGTTAGATCCCGAGCCTGAGTCCGTTGTTGAGGACGAGGTGTTTATTGACGCCGAGCCCGAGCCTGTGTTTGGCGAGGAGTACGTGGACACTGGGGACCAGTCCTAGTGTCTTCGTTGAGCTTTCCCTTTTTGTTTAGACTGCTGTTTTGTTGTCGGTGCGTAGCACCTATACTTAGTTACGTTGTTCCTTTTGTTGGCCTTGTTCTGGGCCTTTAGACTCTTTCTTTTAGCCTGGTGGCTTTTCTGGATGTTAAACTTAATTTTCATGTTGGACAAATTATGAGATATGAGATTTTATTTCTGTCTCTCCTTGTGTTATTATTGTTGTTCCGTTTGTGGTTACAGGGACCTGCTTATGTTTTATTGACGCTTATCGGGTTTGGGGCTTCACAGCTCCACTCTCGTGCGGACCTTTTCACGTCTCGCCTACATTTTAGGGAAGCGGGGCGTGACAGGTTTTGTTGGTGGCCAATGCAGGTCCTACTGTAACTGCGAATTGTCGGAATAGCGATAATAATATTAGAATGTCCAATAAACTAAGTTCGACGTCCGAGTCATAAGCTATGAGTCTAATTGTTTCGTTTTCCGTGTCATTAGATGGCATGAAGGTGAATCACCCGTGGTGGTGGTGGTGGTGCGCCCCCTCATGACGAGGAGCCTGAGCGGGAACCCACCTATGGGGAGATGATGCGGATGATGCTTCAGATGATGCAGGTGCAGCAAGGCGTGCTCATGCATGTCCAGAATGCTCCGGCTGGTCGACCTCCTCGGGCGACTCCGGATGCCCCTCGCTCCGAGCCGGGAGCGAAGCAATTTCGGGAGCTGAGTCCCGCATATTTTGATGGGTCTGAGGGTCCTCTGGCTGCCGATGAGTGGATTCGGAACATTGAGGATAACTTGAAGATGTCCAAGATCACCCCGGCTGGATGGGTTGATTTGGCGAAGAGGCGACTTAAGGATAATGCTCGGAACTGGTGTGATGCGGAAGAGAAGATGCTGGTGGAGCCGATAGCTTGGGCTACCTTTAAGTCCAGGTTTGATGAGGAGTTCTTTCCGAAGGCTGCTAAGAAGGAGATGCTGCAGCGTTTCATTGATCTGAAGCAAGGGAGCTTGACGGTGGACCAGTACCACAAAGAGTTCACTAGGCTTAGTCGGTTCGCGCCGAAGATGGTGCAGGATGCTGATGAGAGGGCTCAGATGTTCCTGCAGGGACTTGCTTTGGAGCTCCAGAGTTTTGTGTCTTCCTCTGATCTGGACTCTTATCAGAAGGTTATGGTCGCTGCAAGGCGGCAGGAGCTGAACCTGAGTCAGAGGAGGGGACATGTTTCTGGTGCTGGGAAGAGGCCTATGGAGCAGGCTTGAGCGATGGTTAGGCCTGGTTTCAAGCCTAATCAGCCAGCTTAGTTCAAGAGGCCAGGAGGGCCTATTCTGAAGACTTGCCATTTCTGCGGTAGGACCGGGCACGTCAAGGATCAGTGTAGGAGATTCCTGGGCCAGTGTATCGTCTGTGGGGATCCTACCTATGCCATGAAGGATTGTCCGAGGTCGAAGCAGCCTTGGAGGGCACCTGTTGCAGCACCGCCGTTGCAGCAGAGAGCCCCTGTGCCTGCTGGACATGGAGCGCCCCTTGTTCCACAGAGACAGGCCTTTCGGCAGGCTGTTCCGCCGAGAAGGCAGGCCTTTCTGATGACTGAGGAGGAGAGCATGACCGTGGACGAGGTTATTACAGGTAACGCTCATTCTAGCTATTTTCTTCCTTAGTTAGTTTGAATGTTGATTATGTTGGTTGCTTGCTCATGTTTGTTGCTAGAATAGGATTTGATTGTTAGACTGTTTGCTAGGTGTGGTTTTGGTTTGCACATTTCCTGCACGAGTCCTCTTTGACTCAGGTGCGTCGATGTGCATTTTGGCCCGGAGCTTCGTGGAGAAGCATTCCTTGTCGACGTCCTCTCTTCCTAAGAGTTGGAATATCGTCACAGGGAACGGTGTGGTCTCGGTGCATCGTGGGTGCAATTCTTGCCCGTTGGTGGTTTGTGGACGTGAGCTTTGTGCTGATTTCATTGTCCACGACATCATCAACTACGATGCGGTCCTTGGGATGGATTGGCTTGCGAGCTTCTATGCTACGATTGACTGTCGGAGGAAGAAGGTGATGTTCGAGATTCCCGAACATCCAGTATTTGATTTCAGCCGTGGTAGCAGCTCGCTTGGTCCTGTCAGATTTCGGGCCAGGCCGATGGAGATTGTGGCTATGCAGATGGAGATGGAGAGGCCAGCTGTGGTGCGAGATTTTGATGACGTCTTCCCCGAGGAGATGTCTGGTTTGCCACCTGATCGAGCTTTAGAATTTTCTATTGATCTTATTCCAGGAACGCAGCCGATTTCGAAGGCGCCTTATTGTATGGCGCCTGCAGAATTGGAAGAATTACGGAAGCAGTTGGATGAGCTTTTGCAGAAGGGTTATATCAATCCTAGTGTGTCTCCGTGGGGAGCACCGGTGCTGCTAGTGAAGAAGAAGGATGGGTCGCGTCGCATGTGCGTGGACTATCGGGAGTTGAATGCGGTGACCATCAAGAATAAATACCCGTTGCCTCGCATCGATGATATTTTAGATCAGCTTGGAGGTTCGAGGGTGTTTTCTAAATTGGATTTGAGAAGTGGTTACCATCAGTTGAAGGTGAAGAAGGATGATGGTCCGAAGACAGCGTTCAGGACGAAGTATGGACACTACGAGTTTGTGGTTATGCCTTTCGGTGTAACCAACGCACCTGCAGTTTTCATGAATCTGATGAATCTGATTTTCTACGACTTTTTGGATAAGTTTGTCGTTATCTTTATTGACGACATTCTGATCTATTCGAGGTCGGAGGAGGAGCATGCATCGCACTTGAGGACGGTGTTGGAGATTTTGAGGAAGCATCGTTTGTATGCTAAGTTTTCGAAGTGCGAGTTTTGGCTGGATAGAGTCGCTTTTCTGGGGCATGTGGTGACTGGAGAGGGTATTTCAGTGGATCCCGAGAAGATCAGGGCCATCAGAGAGTGGCCTGTTCCGTCGTCGGCCTCTGAGATCCGGAGTTTCCTTGGACTTGCTGGTTACTATCGGCGTTTCATTAAGGACTTTTCCCGTATTGCTGAGCCGATGACCAGGTTGACGCGGAAGGATGTACCTTTTGTTTGGTCGGGTGATTGTGAGAATGCCTTTGGTGTTCTGAGGGAGAGATTGACGACTGCCCCTGTTCTTGTTGTGCCTGATCGCAGCGGTGGATTTGAGATCTTTTGCGATGCTTCTGGCAAGGGTCTCGGTTGTGTGTTGCATCAGCAACGGCATGTTGTGGCGTATGCTTCGCGTCAGCTCAAGACTCATAAGAAGAATTACCTGACGCATGATTTGGAGTTGGCTGCTGTTGTGTTTGCGCTCAAGATTTAGAGGCACTTCCTGCTGAGTGAGAAAGTGAAGATCTTCACCGATCACAAAAGCTTGAAGTATTTTTTAATCAGAAGGAGCTCAACATGCGACAGCGTCGGTGGCTGGAGGATTATGAGATTGATTTGCAGTATCACCCTGGCAAGGTGAATGTGGTTCCTGATGCGCTGAGTAGGCTTCCAGCGGTGATGATTTTGACCTCGCAGTGGAGATTGCAGCAGGATTTTTGCGAGTCTGGTGTGGAGATTGTTCTTTCTGGGGAGGCTTCTTCGTTGATGTGTATGCAGATACAGTCGACGATTATGGATCGGATCAAGGCTGGCCAGGCTGAGGATCCGAAGCTGGTGAAGATTCGGGAACAGGTAGAAGCCGGTCTGCGGACTGACTTTTTGATTCATGAGGATGGCTCGCTGAGGTTTGGAGCCAGGTTGTGTGTGCCAGCTGGGGATATTAGAGAGGAGTTGATGGTGGAGGCACACAGTTCGTCGTATTCTGTGCATCTTGGTGGCACCAAGATGTACAAGGATCTTCGTCTGAATTATTGGTGGCATGGCATGAAGAGGAGTGTGGCTCGGAGTGTAGCCAAGTGTTTGGTTTGCCAACAAGTGAAGGCGGAGCATCAGCGTGCGGCCGGGTTGCTACAACCGCTTCCGATTCCGGAGTGGAAGTGGCAACACATCACTATGGATTTCGTGACTGGACTACCTCGGAGTCCGAAGCAGAATGACGCGATTTGGGTGATCGTAGATCGATTGACCAAATCCGCGCACTTTATTCCGTTCAGAGTGGGACAGTCCACTGAGACGCTAGCGAGGAGATATATGGAGGTAAATTCTTTTACTCTCCGTTTTTATTTCCTTTTTCCTAGTTTAGATAGTGATGTAACGTGAATCGTGCAGGTGGTCGTACGACTTCACGGAGTCCCTGTGATAATCGTGTCGGACAGAGACACGAGGTTCACATCTCAGTTCTGGCAGAGTTTGCAGAAGAGTTTGGGTACGCGTCTGAGTTTCAGCACGGCGTACCATCCGCAGACGGATGGCCAGTCCGAGAGGACGATTTAGATTTTGTAAGACATGCTGAGGGCGTGCATGTTGGATTTCAAGGGTTCGTGGGAGGACCATCTACACTTGGTGGAGTTCTCTTACAACAACAGCTACCAGGCGTCTATTGGCATGGCGCCTTTCGCCGCTTTGTATGGGAGAAAATGTCGATCGCCATTGAGTTGGGATGACGTTGGCGATCGGGAGCTGTTGGGGCCTGAGATGATTGTGGAGGCTGTGGAGGTCGTCAGGAACATTCGGGAGAGGCTGAGGATTGCTCAGGACCGTTTTAAGCATTGGGCGGATGCTAAACGTCGTCCTTTGGAGTTTCAGCCGGGAGACCATGTGTTTCTGAGGATTTCCCCGAATCGTGGTGTGATTCACTTTGGGAAGCGAGGGAAGTTGAGCCCGCGATACATTGGACCGTTTGACATTCTGGAAAAAGTTGGCGAGGTAGCCTACCGCTTAGCCTTGCCGCCATCTTTGGAGGGAGTTCACGATGTTTTCCATGTGTCGCAGCTTCGTCGATACATTAGCGATCCATCTCATGCTGTGGATTTATCGGAGATTACCGTTCGCCCCGATATGACGTATGACCAGCAGCCAGTGCAGATTCTGGACAGGCGTCAGAAGTCACTTCGGAACAAGGTTGCCAATCTTGTGAGGGTGATGTGGCGACAGGGCTCGCCTGGAGAGTCTACTTGGGAGAATGAGGATGAGATGCGAGAGCGTTTCTCACTTTTGTTCCCGGACACGTGAGTGTTGGGAAATTCCGAGAACGGAATTTTTCTTAAGTTGGGGAGGATGTAACGACTGGTTTTCAAGTATCTGGATTTATTATATTATATTATATGTTTTAGTGGATTTTCTCCTCATGTGTGGTTTTCGTCCCCGTAGCTTCATTTTCGATCGTTTCTTCGTGTTTTCTTAGCTTCTTCCTTAGGATCGTCGTTTGTGGAGTAGGTCAATCGTGACGGGCTTCATATCGGTCATATCTTATTGTTAGATCAAGCCTAGGAGTCTTAGGAATCGATCCCGGAGCTTCGCGCTCCATTTCGGAACTTTTGGTGCACGTTAGCCGGTATAAGAAGGGGCACCGACCGACTAGATGACGATCCAGTCGATCGGAAAACCTTCTTGAACCGACTAGTTTGCTTTGTAAATTTCTCAGGAGTTACTGTTTATCGTTAGTCGGTCTAAGAACGTTGGTTGACCGACTAGGTGGCAAACTAGTCGGTCAGCAATGCTTCTTTAACCGACTAACTCATTAACTATTTTTGGTACCAGTTACTGTTCATTCTTAGTCGGTCTAAGTTCATCTTTCGACCGACTAGTTGTTAAACTAGTCGGTTAAGTTTTGTACTCAGACTGACTAATTCTTAGTTCTTCTGTACAGTCGAGTACTGTTCACTTTTAGTCGGTCTAAGAACGTTCATCGACCGACTAGATGCCAAACTAGTCGCTCAGTAGTTGTTCTTTGACCGACTAACTCTTAGTTCATGTTTTCGTCAGGGGTTACTGTTTACACTTAGTCGGTCTGCGTTGGTCAACCGACTGACTAGTTCCCAAACTAGTCGGTCAGTGGTTGCTTTTTGACCGACTAAACAGTACATGAAACCCTAGTTTTGCCCTAGCCGCCACCAAACTCTATAAATACCCCTCCAAACGTTTTCTTCTTCTCCTTCTTCAACTCTAAACCTAATTTCTCCCCCATTGAGCCCCCTACTACCTCAAAGCCTTATTCCTTCATCCCAAGCCCAAAATCCATCATCCAAACCCTCACTTAACACATTCTACCTCTCATCTTCCTCAAACCTTCATCAAATCCCCCAAAACCCCATTTCTCCAGAATTTCCCCATTTATTCCAGATCTGAACCCTAGGTTCCCCGGAGCGTTTCTTCCGTTGCCGTGCTTGCTCGGCATCATTCTTCCGCTTCCGATACGGTAATAATCGATCTCTTAATGTTTTCATAACCCGTTGTGTTTTTGTGAAACCCTAATGAAATGAATGTTGTTTTGATGATTGTTTCTCCATAACAGCGACTTCCTCGTATATTAGCATCCGTGGGACGAACCTTCGTGATCGTCATCCTCGGTGCTAGGCAAGTGAAACTTGCCACTTAGGGTTTGGGCCATGTCTTAGGCCATTTGCTTGTTGTAGGCGTAAAAGAGACTAGGCGACGAAATGATACTCGCCTAGGCGTAATTTCAGGAACTAGCTTGACAACGAAGCTAGGACCGCCATTTATCATGTTGCATAACTAACATGTCATGTTTAATTTTGATTAACGGTACGCGAATTAATTGTTATCCATGCTACCCATGTTGTATGTCGCATTCGTAGCACACGCTACAATACTTGTGTTTCTTGGCCCGTGTTCCAGAAGCGGGCTACGTGAGTTGGTTGATAGCCAATGCCCGACCTACTTGTTTACCGGCTAGGCACCTGCGTTGCATGCATAACCCTACGCCATACATGTTAAATACACTTCCTGGCTCGTGTTCCAGAAGCGAGCATTCCGTGTTCGGGGTAATTCCCTGGCTCGATACACGTGGAGGGGTAGAGATAAACGGTCACTTGAGCTTAGGAGTTGGCCCGATCAGCCACTCTAGCCAACAGGCGGAATCTCTGTGCACAACTTGTTTACTTGACTGTTCACTTGACGTGAACCACTTGACTTGTACTCGTCCGTGTTTTACTTGTTATCCGTGACATACTTGCTACTTGTACTTCCCTTTACTTGTCACTTCCATACTATACTTGCCATGCCATGCATCATACTATAACTTCTAGGTTGCTAGTTTACATTACCTTCAGTTTCCTTGCCCAAGTCTTTTAGACTTGCTGACATGTGTCCCTTTACTCTTTTGGGTGACACATGTTAGATCCCGAGCCTGAGTCCGTTGTTGAGGACGAGGTGTTTATTGACGCCGAGCCCGAGCCTGTGTTTGGCGAGGAGTACGTGGACACTGGGGACCAGTCCTAGTGTCTTCGTTGAGCTTTCCCTTTTTGTTTAGACTGCTGTTTTGTTGTCGGTGCGTAGCACCTATACTTAGTTACGTTGTTCCTTTTGTTGGCCTTGTTCTGGGCCTTTAGACTCTTTCTTTTAGCCTGGTGGCTTTTCTGGATGTTAAACTTAATTTTCATGTTGGACAAATTATGAGATATGAGATTTTATTTCTGTCTCTCCTTGTGTTATTATTGTTGTTCCGTTTGTGGTTACAGGGACCTGCTTATGTTTTATTGACGCTTATCGGGTTTGGGGCTTCACAGCTCCACTCTCGTGCGGACCTTTTCACGTCTCGCCTACATTTTAGGGAAGCGGGGCGTGACAATTCTGCTGAAGATTCCAATCTTCTCTTCTGCTCGGTCGAGCATGCTTCTGCTCGGTCGAGTCGATGCCTACTCGGGCCAAGCAGAGGCTGCTCAGGCCGCATAGACAGAACGTCGTTTCTTCCTTGTTTCCTCGTGCCTGCGCTACTCGACCGAGCATGTGGCTGCTCGATCGAGTCAGTGTCTACTCCGACCAAGCAAAGGCTGCTCGGGCCGTGTAGGCAGAACGACGTTTTCCTTCTCTTTTCTCGTGCCTACGCTACTCGACCGAGCAAGTGGCTGCTCGGTCGAGTCACCTGTGTCCCCTTGTGACTCTTCTCACTTGGTTTGCTCTTCAAATCAGCTGCTCTCCTCCCAGCTTTCTTCCATTTAAAACATCGATTTGTGTGCCCCTTTATGTTCAACCTGTAGAAAGGAAGAACCCATCAGATTTTTATGATTTTGCATTTTTAATAGAAATAGACAGCATTTTTATTTGGGTTCTTAAGTAGATAAAGTAAAAACAAAAGATTGGAAAAGATAATCCAAGATATAAAAGATTGGGTTGCCTCCCAATAAGCACTCGTTTTGAGTCATGAGCTCGACTCCCTCAGGTTCTTCAACTGTTATTCAGCGTGCACGAGATTCGCACATCGTTCTTGCCAACGATACCGTGCAACGGTATTTGGCATCCTTCCCCTTCATGCTTTTCCTCGGCAGCATAACTGATGGCCTCCGGCTTCTCGTGGTGCAAAGAATCATCTATTAGCTCCTCATCCAACACACAAAGATAGGCGGCAACCGCCTTGTTGTAAATGGGGTCGCCGTCGTCATCAACACTTGTTCTTATCGGGTCCTTAATGACCCCCTCAGTAGTATACTCTCCTACTGCTTCATCTTCTAGGAGCTCCAAATAGCTAGCTCCTTCTTCACGGAAATGCTCCCTCATAGACTTCTGCAATCGAAATTGGCTTCTATATTGCCCACATTCATTGATATAGTCCCTTCACGGACATCAGTAAGGATGCCGGCTATAGCCATGAAAGGGCGGCCAAGTATGAGTTGGGAACTCCCTCCCTCAGGCATATTCATAATAACAAAATCTACTGGCACACACAACCCTGGAGGTATCTGCAGAATAATGTCCCTGGTAATGCCCACCGGATATGTGATCGAATGATCCGCTAGCTGTATGGACATGTTTGTCGGCTCCAATTCGCTTCCGGTCTGTAGTCTTTCAAATATAGAAAGCAGCATCAAACTGATGCTTGCTCCCAGGTTGATCAAAGCACGGTTGATGGGAGTACCTCCTATTGAACATGGGACCGTGAAGCTTCCCGGATCCGGTAGCTTCCTCGAGTGATGGTTCTTTATAATGGAGGTAGAGTCCTCCATAAGCTTTATCTCCTCATGCTTCCTCTTCCTGGTGATGAGGTCCTTTAGAAACTTCGTATAGATGGGAATTTCTGTAATGGCATCCATGAATGGGATGTTGAGCTGGATGCCCTTCAGAAGCTCCGTGAACTTGGAATACCTCTTCTCCATTTTAGCCCAAGCCAACCTCTGTAGATACGGCGGAGGAGGTCGGCTCCCCTTGTCCTTTGTGACATTATGAGGGGATGACTTATTAGAACAAGTTGCATCATCTCTTGGAGTTGGTGTTATGGTAGGCACGGTGGAAGGTGATTCCGCCTTCTCTCCATCCATGGTAGGCTCATCCGTAGCCTCTGTAACGACCCGCTCCCTAGGATACCTGGGATGTACGAATCCGTCCCAAGTGATCCTAGAGCAGTGAGTGTTACGAAGAGAAATACAAATAAAACCAGCAGGCCACTGCGTACATGCTGGGAAGTACACGTAATGCTTCAAAAAATGACACAAGAGAACAATGGACCAATAAAACATCATTCATATACATTAAAAACAAAGTTCAATTACAAATTTACATACAGCTCCCCAAGATACAACCCTCATATACAACACCTCACCACTCTCACCAAACAAAACCCAAAAGGTACAACGCACTCTCAACTCATCTCACTCACCAACCTAAATCTCAGCTTACACAACTCTTACACAAGCTCTACTGCTTTAGCCCCTGTCGTAGCTCCTGCTACCAAACCGAACCTGAAACCACAAGGTGGGACACATGCACACACATACATTCACATATAGTACACCTTCTATCCATATATACTTCCCTATGCACAAAGATAAAATACATACAAGTATACAAGTATAGAAGCATACACAATTATAGTATTTTCACACTTAGGGTATTACATTCTACCCACCTTAAAAATAAAGTCCGCCATCGGACTTTCTAAAGCTAAAGGTTTAGGCTAAGTGTGGTTACTTCTAGACTCTATGTCCTTCAACCCACCTTAGGACTCTCTACCCTATGGAGCATTACCCGCACTGTCCTTATGCATGCCGCAGTGAGGAGACCTGCATGGGCCACCAAATGTAATGACCCGCTCCCTAGGATACCTGGGATGTACGAATCCGTCCCAAGTGATCCTAGAGCAGTGAGTGTTAGAAAGAGAAATACAAATAAAACCAGCAGGCCACTACGCACGTGCTGGGAAGTACACGTAATGCTCCAAAAAATGACACAAGAGAACAATGGACCAATAAAACATCATTCATATATATTAAAAACAAAGTTCAATTACAAATTTACATACAGCTCCCCAAGATACAACCCTCATATACAACACCTCACCACTCTCACCAAACAAAACCCAAAAGGTACAACGCACTCTCAACTCATCTCACTCACTAACCTAAATCTCAACTTACACAACTCTTACACAAGCTCTACTGCTTTAGCCCCTGTCGCAGCTCCTGCTACCAAACCAAACCTGAAACCACAAGGTGGGACACATGCACACACATACATTCACATATAGTACACCTTCTATCCATATATACTTCCATATGCACAAAGATAAAATACATAAAAGGTAGACATACATACAAGTATACAAGTATAGAAGCATACACAATTATAGTAATTTCACACTTAGTGTATTACAGCCTCTTCCCTATCACTGCCAATAGTGGCCTCCTCGGTTATAACTTGTTCTTTGTTCATAACTGGAATCATAACAGGGTCGATTTTCCGTCCTCCATGTGTGGTAACGGAGACCACGGCATTGGCTTGAGCCCTCGGATTCGGCTCCGGTTGCGAAGGCAACCTCCCTTGGTTCTTGAGTAGCTGGGACATCTGGCCCCTCAGCTCATCGAGCGACGTGTTTATATTTTTGAACTGAGTGGACGTGTCCTGGTTGAACCTGACCTACCCACTCATGAATGTCTCTAATGTGGTCTCCAGATTGGACCGCGGCGGAGTTGGTGCATAGCCCTGCTGTGGTGGGCGATTGAACTGGTAGCCTGGTGGTCGATATGGCCTAGCTGGCCTAAACCCACTCTGATGTTGATTCTGCGGCTGCCCTTGTTGTTGTTGAGGAGGGGGCGGTGGTCTCTGAAACTGTGGAGGTTACAGCCCTCCACTTGGGTTCCCGTAAGAAAATCCGGGATGATTCCTAGCGGCTGGTTATTGCCACTGATTGCATCCCTCTCCTTGGACATATTGTACCGACTAAGATGAGTCGGCTCCATCATAGTGTCCCTCAGTGGGAATGTAACTTTGCTCCCCATAATCCTCTGCAGGATGGTATGCTGGGACGCTGGCGGTCGTTGGAATGGAGTCCAACCGTTGTTCAATCCTAGCCACCTGTTTACACAAAGTCTCGATGTGAGAATCAAGGTGGCTGATTCGGGTTCAATATTACATATTTAACCCCCCATTTAGCCCTATTTTGTGCTCATGTGATGCTACATTTTTCTCTAATTCATACGTATTTTCTACACATTTATTTATTAGAGAAAACACACTATTTGAGCACAAAACAGAATTTAACGACGCATTTCTGCACTTTTTATAATTTTCCTAGCATCGTCTCGATCTCACGATTCCAACGACTATTTATTTGTATTTTTCTGAGATCTGTGCTAATTACTATGAATTTGTGAATGCAGAATACCAATTTAAATGAGGAAATACGCAAGAAATACGAAAATACGGTCGCAGACCAATCAACATGCGCCACGTGTCATCATCCGAGCCGTTGGATCTCGATCCAACGGCCCGCAACGAGCGCTCGTTCAGCGGGGCAGAGAAATTCAAGGACCACGTGGCAATTTAGCGGCCGTTGATCAGCAATCCAACGGTTCCAATGAATCCCGCTCGAACGCGGAGATCGCAGCATCGTATGGCTACGTGGCATGTCCTGGGCGGTCGATGAACGATCGAACGGCTCGCAGCAATTACAATCGCGATTCGTATTCGCATAGCTGCGGGGCGACGTGGCAAGCGCTGATCCGCTCGATTCCAATCCTACGGTGCCAATCATCCCCGCTTCGTAACTCGATTTCGCGAATCCCCGGGACACGCGTCGTCATCGCAGCGATTCCCCGCCTCATCCAACGGCTTGGAGCAATCCCGCATTCGAATTTGACATCGCAAATTAAACAAGCGACGTGGCTCCATCCAGAGCGTTCGATCGAGATCGAACGGCGCACAATCAACCCGCAATTTGCAACGAAGCAGCGGCGTTTAAATCGGCGATGTGGCGTCATAATGGCCGTCGATCAATCATCCGATGGTTGAGATTAAAGCGGAGTCGGATTCGCGAGACGATGCGGGCTCCGCACTGATATTAAAGCACACGTGTCACTCCCTCACTAAATCCCGCATTTTTGAATGGTGATCGGACGGCCCAGGTTTGATCCGCTCGAGATGAGCGGCCCAGATGCGTTCGGGTATGGTTTTGATGCGGGTTTTGGACCCGATAACACAACCCAAACCCGCAATACCTATTATATAAGCGTATTTAGGGTTTTTTGGGCGTATTCAAGCAATTGGGGGCGTATTTTGGGCGTATTGGAGGCTCTAGAAGCCGTATTCTCCCCCTGAAAAATTCTGTAAAATTCCAGAGGCTTGTTTTATTATTTTCAGAGAGTTTGAAGTCTTTTCAAGGAGAATTGGTGATACTTTCTTCAACTTCTATCCCGTATTTTGGTGTTTTCTATTGTATTTTGCTATGAACTTGAAGTATTTTGTTATGAAACTTGTTTATTATTGCACGATGAGTAGCTAGAACTTATTTGTGCATGGTATGGAGTAGTTAGGGGAGATTATTCGTGTTTATTTGGTTGAAATTCCATGTGCTAAACCGTTTAACGTCGCTAAAATTGCAATCGTTGTTCGTAAATCGACTTTTTCGTATTCCAAAAGAATTGTTCTAAGTAGATGATCACCCCACAAGGGTGAGATTTGATCTCTCCAAAAGAGAGCTTCATACTTCATATATACGTTTACAACTTTAGCGATATATTATTAGAATTGACGCGTTAACTCCCAAAAGGACATCTTCCGACGATTCGCTCCCAAAAGGAGGTTTCGTTGTGTTATAATTGATCAACCAAAGCTTACGATTCGCTGATCCTAATGAACCCATGCCATGTACATGCCTTTTATATCTATTTTTCACAAATTAGAGTTCGTTGTTCGCACGTAACAATTCCATCACCACACACTTTTCATACCACCTTCACCATCACTATTAAAGTGCTTAGATTTTATTCGTAGTTACTCTATTTGATTTAGACTTGTGGTTTCAACAGATTCTCCCGAGGATTCGACATCTGGACTCCCAGATTTACTACTTGAACGGACTCTTGCGCTTGAGAGAAGCACCTTTCGGAGCCCACCAAGTTTTTGGCGCCGTTGCCGGGGAGGAATGGTTTGTGACTACGGTTTATTTCATTTAGAGGACCTTCGGTGAGATCTTTCCACTTTACTGTACATAAACTTTTTTTTATTATTTTATTTTAATTTTTAAAAATGGAATATATGAACTTCTACTGCACGAACAATCTTTATGATGCACGACATGCGAATGCACACAAACATAGAATGGAAAAGCTCAAAATTGTTAATTTTAATCAAACTGACTGTGAAACTTTCTTTCAGGCCTGGAGGAGGTTCACAGACCTAATATCGAGCTATCCGCAGCATGGTTTCACAAATGAAGAGCTCATGGAGTTCTTCCTAGATGGACTACAACCACAGCTGCAGGAATTATTGGGAGACATGACGCCGACAGTGGCGTGGGAATACATGGAGTCTCTGCAAGAAAACGAAGAGACCGTGGAAGAGACTTCAGAGAGCGATTCAACGGAGCCTTCGTGCCTCGATCAAGAAGAGCAAAGCGTAGACGTACCTTTGTAATCCTTGAAAGAGGAAGCTTACTTGATTATTCAGACACAGGAGGCCACATCCCTTCAATTCCAAGAGAATTTCGTTGCTCGGAGTCGGCAGATTCAAAAATCTATTGAAGACCTTAATTTGATTGCCGCTTGCTTAGAAGAAAATAATTCTTTTGATATTCAACTTAAAGAATCTAATACGAGTTTATCTTCTATTGCAGGTATATCGAGCGAGCCATGTCACGCTGAGGACACGAATATAAATATACACATGGCAGAAAGTGTGTGCAAAAGAGAGGACGGGCTAGCAATTTTGGATGAACGAGAGGAGGAAACAGCTAGGGAAAAGGGTTTTGAGATTATCGCCATGGAGTCAGAACCATGCCATCCTCCAGTTTTGTCCCAAAATCATTTACCCCTCTCTCCATTGATCGAGCATCGTACAGAGATTAGTGCATATCTTTCAGGGAGTAGTCGTTAACTTATTTTAATTTCTTTCACTTATTTTGATGACTACATTTGGAATAATTTTATTTCGAAGAATTTTAAACTAAAATGGATTGACGTGACTCATCTCTTGCAGGATATAGGTGGACATCTTATAGAGATGCTGGGAGTTACGTTGCTGGGATCCAGTTTAGTCGTTGGAGGAAGAATAATCGCCGAGGAGCGCAAGGAGCAAATTGAACAACTTCCTCCACCATCAAAGATTCGGGATCCGCCATTTGATCACGGTGTGTTCTTTCCAGTAGTGTAGTTTTTATATGCTTTCTAGGTTGCTTGCTTGAATAAACTCGTACCTCTTCCGACATTGAGGACAATGTCCATCTTTAGTTGGGGGTGTGTATGAGACTTAGGATTTTTTTGAGAAGAATAAATCACCGAATCTCATCATTTTAAAACTCATTCATATGCCTCTAATGCGGATGATTATACATTAATTGTGTTCTAAAAATTGTTTATGGCTTGATTAATTATTTTTCCTTCTTGGAATTGCCGTTAATATGCTATTCATGAAAATTTTCAATTTCCATGATTAATATCTCGAAATAGTTCGAATACATTTCATGCATGCTAATGTGATGAAAAAGCTTAAGTATACACGATTCATTAGAATAGTTTTCAAGTTGAAGAGGAATTTGGCCTTTGTTATTAATGTTTATATTCATGTTGATGGGTTTTGAGTTGCTTACAAAGAAAAAGATGGAGAAAAGAAAAGAAAAGAAAAAATTTTGAATGAAAAGAATGAAAAATGAACGATGAAAAATGAATGAATAAGTATGTCACTAATAAATAACTTGGTTGGCTCGAGTAGTACAGTCCGAGGGGTCCTTTTTGGCCTAATGCCCTATTATCGTCTGATTTGGGAGCCATTGACCGGAACCTCACTCATTTGATGGAGCGATCCAAGTTATACTTTTTTCTGCGAATGTTGCTTGATGCGCGTTACGCGGAACGACTAAAAGAAAAGAAATAGTGAATATACTAAGCAACTTCAATACCCATGTCTTGAATAATTCTTTTTGATAGGCCAATTCCTTGGAAACAAGAAAACTAGGTTATAACGACGTGTTATACTTTCGCTTGCGCAAAACGATGCTTGCATGTTATTTATTCATATTAAATTAGAGAAAATATCGTGTGATTGATTTTGTTCATGGATGTGTATATTGATGGCCAAGACCATGTTGGAATGCATATTATTGAGCCAGGCCATAAGCAATTCGAAAGAACTTATTGTTTTATTGATCGTCCGTATTTATCGCTATTTTTGCTAAGAGACTAGCAAATCGCTAGTTGGGGGGTGTGATTCGGGTTCAATATCACATATTTAACCCCCCATTTAGTCCTATTTTGTGCTCATGTGATGCTACATTTTTCTCTAATTCATACGTATTTTCTACACATTTATTTATTAGAGAAAACACACTATTTGAGCACAAAACAGAATTTAACGACGCATTTCTGCACTTTTTATAATTTTCCTAGCATCGTCTCGATCTCACGATTCCAACGACTATTTATTTGTATTTTTCTGAGATCTGTGCTAATTACTATGAATTTGTGAATGCAGAATACCAATTTAAATGAGGAAATACGCAAGAAATACGAAAATACGGTCGCAGACCAATCAACATGCGCCACGTGTCATCATCCGAGCCGTTGGATCTCGATCCAACGGCCCGCAACGAGCGCTCGTTCAGCGGGGCAGAGAAATTCAAGGACCACGTGGCAATTTAGCGGCCGTTGATCAGCAATCCAACGGTTCCAATGAATCCCGCTCGAACGCGGAGATCGCAGCATCGTATGGCTACGTGGCATGTCCTGGGCGGTCGATGAACGATCGAACAGCTCGCAGCAATTACAATCGCGATTCGTATTCGCAAAGCTGCGGGGCGACGTGGCAAGCGCTGATCCGCTCGATTCCAATCCTACGGTGCCAATCATCCCCGCTTCGTAACTCGATTTCGCGAATCCCCGGGACACGCGTCGTCATCGCAGCGATTCCCCGCCTCATCCAACGGCTTGGAGCAATCCCGCATTCGAATTTGACATCGCAAATTAAACAAGCGACGTGGCTCCATCCAGAGCGTTCGATCGAGATCGAACGGCGCACAATCAACCCGCAATTTGCAACGAAGCAGCGGCGTTTAAATCGGCGACGTGGCGTCATAATGGCCGTCGATCAATCATCCGATGGTTGAGATTAAAGCGGAGTCGGATTCGCGAGACGATGCGGGCTCCGCACTGATATTAAAGCACACGTGTCACTCCCTCACTAAATCCCGCATTTTTGAATGGTGATCGGACGGCCCAGGTTTGATCCGCTCGAGATGAGCGGCTCAGATGCGTTCGGGTATGGTTTTGATGCGGGTTTTGGACCCGATAACACAACCCAAACCCGCAATACCTATTATATAAGCGTATTTAGGGTTTTTTGGGCGTATTCAAGCAATTGGGGGCGTATTTTGGGCGTATTGGAGGCTCTAGAAGCCGTATTCTCCCCCTGAAAAATTCTGTAAAATTCCAGAGGCTTGTTTTATTATTTTCAGAGAGTTTGAAGTCTTTTCAAGGAGAATTGGTGATACTTTCTTCAACTTCTATCCCGTATTTTGGTGTTTTCTATTGTATTTTGCTATGAACTTGAAGTATTTTGTTATGAAACTTGTTTATTATTGCACGATGAGTAGCTAGAACTTATTTGTGCATGGTATGGAGTATTTAGGGGAGATTATTCGTGTTTATTTGGTTGAAATTCCATGTGCTAAACCGTTTAACGTCGTTAAAATTGTAATCGTTGTTCGTAAATCGACTTTTTCGCATTCCAAAAGAATTGTTCTAAGTAGATGATCACCCCACAAGGGTGAGATTTGATCTCTCCAAAAGAGAGCTTCATACTTCATATATACGTTTACAACTTTAGCGATATATTATTAGAATTGACGCGTTAACTCCCAAAAGGACATCTTCCGACGATTCGCTCCCAAAAGGAGGTTTCGTTGTGTTATAATTGATCAACCAAAGCTTACGATTCGCTGATCCTAATGAACCCATGCCATGTACATGCCTTTTATATCTATTTTTCACAAATTAGAGTTCGTTGTTCGCACGTAACAATTCCATCACCACACACTTTTCATACCACCTTCACCATCACTATTAAAGTGCTTTGATTTTATTCGTAGTTACTCTATTTGATTTAGACTTGTGGTTTCAACAGATTCTCCCGAGGATTCGACATCTGGACTCCCAGATTTCCCTATTTAAATCACAAGGATACTCCTTAAGCTCATCAATTCCACCGACCGTGGGCATGATCTCAGTATGAGTTATCCAAGGGATTCAGATGGATCGACCGAAATACGCCCATTTATTCCCAAACAACCTAGAGATCCAGATCTACATCTCCTTCCTAAAGTCTTAGGGCTAACCCATCAACCCTAGAGGAGACTACTCACACATGGTGCTTTTGACGAATAAAAATACGATTTTTATCAAGGAAAACATTGTAGCAAATGAATCAAATGAGAAATGAATAACTTACGTACTGAAGGCGGGTAAGAACGATAGCCAATAATAATCCAAAGAGATTCCACAAATTCCAAAATACAAAGAACAATCAAACATAAATTTTCTCCCAAAAATAATTCAATAATAAAAAAGAACTAGGTTTAGATCTACAAATCGTTTCTTATCTCCTCTCTCCCTCAACGTCATTCCAAAATAACAAAAAGAAATGAGCTGCTTAATTCCGTTGCTCAGATCCGCTCTCCACTCCCAGCTGCGCGCTTCCTGACGGGCCCGGGAACGATTCCAAAAAATGGCCCGCATTGTCGTCGACAGAGTCAGTGACTCGGTCGAGTAGAAGCTTGCTCGGTCAGGCTGCTCGGTCGAGCAACCCTCTTGCTCGGTCGAGTCTGTCAGTGGATCGCTCCTTCGAAGAAAATGTCGTTCTGGCTGCTCGGCCCGAGTAAGTCTTGCTCGGTCGAGTTGCCAGCTGACTCGGTTGCATAAGTCATGCTCGGTCGAGCAGGATGTTGATGATGGAGCTTCGAAAATGGAAGCTGCTCGACCAAGTCACCATACTGCTCGGTCAATCAGTGTGCGTATCAGGTCCTCTCGTGTATCAGCTTGACCGAGCAGATACTCTGCTCGGTCGAGTCACCTGGAAAAATCTCAGCTAACTCCTGACAGCTTCTCCTCCACTCCAGTCACTCTCCTCCACTCCTCACATGGCTTCCAAAACTCGACGAACTCCTGTAGAGCTTCGCCAACGGGCTCACGGACATGCTGGATGTGTCCATATCCAAAAGTGGTCCCGAATCGCTCCAAAATCCCTGAAAATCCATAAAACTCTACGAAACTCGAATATGGTGTTAGAATAGCAGTATAGTAGGAAAATGTGGGATTTGGATGCGAATATGATATGAAATGCAATGGAATGATGCCATGAAAAGATATAAAATATGGACACATCACCATGGCAGGGTTCATATCTCCTTACATAGGCGTTAGATATCATCTGAAGGACTATACTGATCGGGTTCCTCGAAATCACAAAGAGCTCTTCAACCTACGTCACTCGTCTTTACGAACCAAGATTGATTCGACTTTTGGAAGCATAAAGAACAAGTTTAAGATATTGACGTCCAAGCTGCACTATCCCTTCCCAAGTTAGGTCGATACCGTCCTAATTCGTACTGTGTTGCATAATTATATCCAAGCAGCAGATCCACATGACCCGCAACTTCTTGATGATGTGGATGTGATTGAGGAGGATGGAGATGTTATCGATGTGCAAGATGACTCGATTATGGATCTGTCACAACAGTTGCACATACGTGAACAAACCCAACAGAGTAACCAATGAAATCTTCGCAGGGACCAAATAGCTTGGGAAATGTGGGTTGACTATTGTAACATACATAATCATGGGAACACACATGAACATGGTCTATGACATTTGGGTTGGGTTTTATGTATTTGAAATCCTTATTACATTGCCACTTATTTAAAGCTGTACTGCTTCTACTTTGACATTTGTGATTGACGCATGGGATTTATGTGGTTGCAATTATTATGTATATCTGGATTTATGGATTTGCACCATTAAGTCATTCTTTTTGTAGGCATGGATGGTGCATCTCAACCAGGTCAAGGGAGTGATCTGATGACTCCAATGTATGACCCTACATTTGTGAATCAATGGGTAGACGACGAACGTCGGCATGAGACTTCGCCCCGTCGATCGATGGCGCGTTGGATGGGAGAATTCCAGTATCATTCGCAGGGCAACCATGGTGGAGGCACAAGTATGCCGTTTGCACAATACCCACTGTATAGCATGCCCATGCACATAGGGAGTCCCCCTGTAGTTATGCAAATGCTACAAGGGGTGGGATAGTCCAGGGGGGAGGGAGCTACCAATGGGGTGGGATGGTCCAAGGGGGTGGGATGGTCCAAGGGGAGGGAGCTACCAAGGGCATGTTCTGGTCGGTATGGGTGGAAACCCACATTTTATAAGCACGACTCACCAATGTGCTTTCAACAAGACGTAATCGCAAAGCGGGAATGACCCGAATGTTGGGAGTGATTCTTCAAGGAAGTCGAGTAGACGGGAAGAGTCGGAGGATGCAATGGTTTCTAGCCCACGAAAAAATGAAGCAGCCTGCACAGATGGTGACAGGGAACAAAGTATGGCTGTGGGAGCATGATTTGGCCCTCATCCCTTTCCTTGCGGAGCAGGCAAGGCAAGGAATGAAAGCAGATAAGACTTTCAAAGCGGCTGCCTTCAACGTTGCTGATGCACACATCAATTCGAAATTCGGCATGGCCTACACTAGCCAAAATGTGCGCAATCATATGAAAGGACTGCGTACACGGCTCACCAATGTGTCAATGTGCCTCCAGTTAAGTGGAGTAGGGTGGTGTGTGAAGGGTTTTGATGGACCCTTAGGGCATAATTCTATGCACATCCTACGTCGGACGGACGATAGAAGCAAAAAGAAAGCAGCGGAAAAATAATCGTTAAACTATTTAACGAACACCCTAAGGATTCAAGACCTAGCCAGGACTAGGGGTGTGCACGGGTACAGGGTACCCAGATACCCGATCAGAACCTACCCGAATGGGTAGGTTCCGGGTAGATACCCATTAGTTCGGGGTAGGTTCCGGGTAGGAAAATTAGGAACCTGTGTGAATCGGGTCCGGTTTCGGTTCCCATCTAAAGGAAACGGGGACCCGGACCCGGACCCGGACCCGATATCCGGACCCGGGTTTAACTAAAAATGAAAATGGTGGACACAAGGCATACAAGATTACATTTCCAGAGTTTTATATGCTTCCATTTTAATTGCATGTGCATCTTTATTTGCCATAAGGTCTTAGATATGCACAAACTATTTAGTGCTAGGTTCCAACAAGGAAGGGGCAGCAATGTTGGAACTTAGGATGGTTTTTATTAATACCATCTTTATTCACCTCGAGAGCTTTCTCCTTAAAGACGATTTATCTTTTATACTAATTGAAGGGGTATTTGGTTTTATGGGTGGGTTTGTAGGGATTATGTACTTTTGATGTAGTAGTTAAGAGTGAGGTTACTCAATGATTGATTGATAACGTTTTGAAAGGGGATAATGGGTTAAATAGTTTTTAGGTAACAGAGTTAGGGTATGGATATTAAGAAAATTTGAAAGCGATGACTAGTTTTGTTATATCTCTTTATT
Source organism: Scilla litardierei (assembly GCA_030789695.1). Taxonomy (NCBI): domain Eukaryota; kingdom Viridiplantae; phylum Streptophyta; class Magnoliopsida; order Asparagales; family Asparagaceae; genus Scilla; species Scilla litardierei. Next base: position 12,696,187 of record CM061132.1, read on the forward strand.
TCATTGGTGTTTTTACAGGGTACCCGGAACCTACCCGGAACCATAGGGTCCGGGTAGGTTTCGGGTATATGGTCCAACTGGGTAGGTTCCGGTTCCAAACTTTAGGAACCGGTCCCTTACCGGGTAGGGTCCGTGTAACATAAAAAAACAGGGTACCCGGACCCGCACACCCCTAGCCACGACCTCTGCTATCTTAAGGTGGATCTGACTACCCCAAGATAGATCTAAGCTACTGCAATATAATTAAATAAAAGCTTTTAAAGTATATACCCGGAACTTTGCTTGCACTGGTAAAGTGTTTCGAACCACCTTCTGCTCCCCAAGCTAGCTGCCTCTGCGCTTCCGAACAGATCCACCCGTAGCGAGCCGACACCGTGCCGCTGGGCCAACCACTTGCCGAAGAAGATTTCACTTGAGTGCGATCCAAAGTCTTAGACTTCGGATTGAATCCAAATCCTTCTCGTCGGTTTGCTAGAACGCGAGGAAAGGAAACAGAAGAAGAGAGGGGAGAATAATTTTAGTTTTGAACTAAGCGTGCTCAAAACCTTTTGGAGCTACTCAATTTCAGAGACTTGGTGCAAGTTTTCAAGGAGAGTGTTGGCCCCTATTTATATAGGCGGCCGGCCCTCCCCTTCTCATCATATCTGGTGTGGGACAATTTTAAAATAGGAGAATTAATTAAGTTGGTTTGCCTTTCATAAAGGCTAAACTTTAACTAATTAATTCTCCCTCACCGTTGAGCTTCAGAAGTGATACAACCAATCATTTCGAAGAGCTATGAACGGTGAACACATGTGAACAAACGACGACGAATTCCGACTTCGTTTGACCCCTCAAACAATTGTTAAAGTTAAGCAAAAAGTCACAATTCGGCTGAATTTCATAACTATCGCAACCCTCCTAGGGTTTTTGGATGTGGGCCCTGCAGGTGGGGCCCACCGGCCAGCTAGGCGCGCCCCATTCAGATCTTGGCATAGCCCACGCCAGGCGCACGGGCTGACCCGCCTGCTCCTATGCAGGCGGGTCTGACCCGCCCGCCCCTATGCGGGCGGGCTTGCCCGTAGAGCAGGCGGGCTCTGGCCTGAGCCCACCACTATGGCGGGCTTGGGCTCACCTGGCCCAGTTGGGTGGGCTAGCCCAGTCCGACTGGGTCATGTCTGGCCAGAACTGGGCAAAAACATAGTTCTGGCCTTTTGAGCCATAACTTGTGTTCTACAACTCAGTTTGAGCAAATTCCAGATTCGTTGGAAATCATGGTTCGAATTGGACAATCCTAAAGAGCCATCTATCCATTTCTATGCATTATATGTTTCAAAATATCATCATAAACTATTTATAATGTATTTTAAACATGTTTGCAACATATGCAATAATCCCATTCAGCATTCTACTAATGCTGAAGTCGCAAACATTTTACGACATCATTAAATCTCATTTAATGTCAAAACTTATGCGACCCTATTAAATCCTATTTAATATAGATCGACTTAATGTCACTAACCCTTTAGTGACTTTAATTATCCTCGTGCACCCGAGTGCACTCCTCCTAAATTCTTCTTATTACTAAGGCGCAAACCGAACTCTGTGTGAGACCCTACAACCTGACCCTACTACAGGTTGGGGCTCGAAACCCCTAGACGACAGTAACCACGAGCAACAGGTGTCGTCCCTGTTTCAGCATCATAATTACGTGATTGACCCATCGACAAAAGTGTCTTCGGGATCACTCTGACTGTGTCAGTGATGAATACCGCAGTTTTAGTCCCTCCATCATGACTATGTCCCTGCATGGCCTAGGGTATGGCAAACCGTCAACCCTACTAGCCAGCATCGGTTAGCATACTTCGGTCTTTGTTATATACACGTTGTACATCTTACAACGTACCACGGCCGAGGTTTAGCACAAAGAGCCGTACTGAACCAATGCCAATAACTTCCCTTTAACGGAAGAGATGAATCCAATCTAAGTCATTTACTTACCTCGTATGCTTCAGGTGTCACCCAACCTGAGACCTTTTCGCAGACATGTCCTCAAAGCTAGATCATAGATCAAAGTGACACTATTCACGCACATGTTCGTACAATGACTTCAGGTCTTAAGGACCAACTTGCCTATCATCACTGTAGAGTTATTAATGACAGTTTAGTTAAACTTTAACCATTTAATAACTCTTCATTGGGTCGTTCAGTGGACTCATTCTCTAATAAGAACATGTGCCATGTCTCCGACTTCGCCAGGTCGAATGACTATGAGATCATCATTACCTTTTAGGGTAAGACAAAGACATAATGGTCTGTCCGATGTGCCAATATCCTTTTCTCGACACATCTATGACCATGAAGGTTTTAAGACTTAAGTTCCTATCGGTCATTCACTCCTCATAACCGAGATCTACATCTAGATATGTAATGATCTCACTTAAAGTCTAAGGAAATTATCCAAGTATATAATTCATTGAATTTATACTAGGGTAATTAGTACCATTTATATATTGAACAAGATGTTTCTTAGGATAAATTGCCTCAAGGGCATATATCTTCCTACATCTCCCACTTGCACTTAGTCTATTTATCTCGGTATCTCATACCGCTATAGCATACCAGTCACTACGGACATTCATATGTCAAACCTAAAAGGGATCTGCTAAAACGTATCTATTATGCAGTTTTATGGAGTCTTATTATTAATACACCATTTGATCACACATGGATGATCCTTCGAAATCGTCTTCGGATCTCATCCAATGATTCCCCTTCATGTATAGTTAACGATTAGCATACACAACTTGATGTAATGTTTATCATTCTTACAAGCCAGTCATATTATATTCCAATTATTCTTGTGTCAATTATGTCCAGTACATTAATGACACCAAGGTTTCTATATCTTTGACATATTCAAAACTCTTTTGATTTGATGTCACATATAGATGATTTTATAACTTGGGACTTTTATTTAGCCAAAAACGGAACTAAGTACTATGCTCGCTCACATTGACTTTGAGAACCGTCTGGTTAAATACTTCAACTTAAATTTCTAAATCTTATTTTTAATATTTATTAAGTATAACCAGTCTATGCGTGCTGAATTAATTTTAAAGTGGAATGTACCAGTGTTAGGTTGGTTTAACGAATAAGTCATATCAAGATCCGTCTATAGGAGTCTCGATGATAACCTACTCAATCACAACTTCCTACACTATTATTTTCTTTAACTGCATTAATCTTCTTACTTGAAGTATTAAATGCAGTACAACAAGAACTATTCTCATTGTGCGCATAATTAAGATCACATCTTAATTTATACGCTCCTGGGACTTTATTCGTTACTTAGGATTAGTTAAATATATCGACAGCTCAAATTAATCTCATTAACTCAGAAGCATCCACGACAACTCAGGAAAAATATTCACCAACTCAGATAGTCATACACAGCAAAATAGCCATTCACAACAAATCATATTACCAACTAGAGCATATATTGTCAAGATATCAACGATTTATCCAGAATGAAAAAACTTGTCCATCACAGAAAATTTGAGTGACGATCACTCAATCATTGTTTTCAAACAAAACATCGATACATTTATTCAAAATAAAAAAGTATCGTCTTCTTCTCAATATCTTCTGAAGTCCCTAGACGGCCCCAGCAGCAATGATTACTCTGATGACGACCGTGTTGGGAACTTCTTCCATCCTGAGTTTTCCAGGCGTCTAGTTTGGAGGATCCAGCTGTCTGGTGTATCAGAAGTATCAGGCACTAGGCAGTCAGGCGACTGGTCTGATCTCTATTAGGCGCCTGAGGCATCAGCTGTAATTTTTTTCAATTCTATGTTTTAGGCACCGATTGCATCAGCCGTCTGATTGATGAACCAGGCGGCTGAAGCATAACTTCCCGCCACCTGACTTGTCATTATCAGCTTTGCCTTCCAGAAATTGTAGAAAATGGCTCTAAGTTTAGAAAAACCTGAAAAAACAGTAATTAGACTTAGAAAATTGCCATCTTCACATGAAAAATATTAGAAGGTAAAAATAATCTTTTAAAAATGATATTTTGTGCATAAACAAAGTTTTGCTCTAATATTAAATGATGTTATAAAAATGGTTGTATTAGATATCAAATAAACAACATATATGCACAAAATGCTGACAGACGATGGGATAAGAATGCAATATTCTCTTAGAATCACGTAGTAGTTTATGGACTGTGTATATAATGATACTTGAACAATCTAATTTGTGGCTTGACATTGGAAATTAACACATGACATGTGTAACTGTTGGAAACATAAACTGGAACATTGACTTAAAGTATAGAACCTCTAACTATGTAATTTAAGATAATATGAATCATGGACACTTTCTGAGAACTATGTTATCATCTGATACTGCTAATGCATGCTAAGTAATTTCCATACCACTTCTGAGTTTAATAATACCTGACATCGACACTTATGACATGCAAACTTTGAGAACTTCTAGACACCAGAGAACAGTTATAGTACCTGGACATTGCACTTGACCCAAAACTGAAATCTAAACAACATTACACTTGTCTTCACTAAGGTTTTTTAAGGTAACTCACTATCCAGAGGGTGCGGAAGCGATGATGGGTCTATTATATATTTTTTTCCACTTTCCTTCACAGAAGTGGGGTACATTACATGAATACATTTTCCCTCTTCTTTTAGGGCCTGTTCTTTTGTAGGAAAGTATAATGGGGAAAGTTGAGAAGTGTGGAATCTGATGAGATAGAAATTGGTGTGTATTGTGTTCTTATGTTGGAAAGTGTGGTTGGATTGTGGAGTTGGAAAGTTGAGGTGGGTCACACTCCGTGTAGTGTGTTCTTTTGGTTGAAGAAAATTAGAGGTGAAAAGTGGTGCGGGGTCCACCCAAATTTAATTAATTAATTAAAAACTAAAAACTAAAAATTAAATTAATCCGAGGGCAACTCAAATCACGTGCAGGGCAACTCAAATCGAAAAAAAAACTAAAAAACAAAGAAGGTGCGCCGCTTTGATTGGTCCACAGGAGAGAGAAGGGCCACCCGCGCTTTGGATTCCTTTGTAATCCGAGGGAAATTCTCGGATTGCAAAATTCCCCCAAGAACCCCACTGACCATGGACACGTCGGCCTTTCCCTCTCCGAAAATTTGTGCGAAACGAACAGCCCGAGCGCGGAATCCTCTTGTCAGAGGATGAACAGTGTTTTTGCAGCGCTCTTTCTCGCGGAATCGTGCAAAAGAACAGGCCCTTAATGGAATGAGGGGTTATACTACTATATCTATTTTTCCACTTTCCTTCATGGGATGGGAGTGTATTTTTCCACTTTCCTTCATGGGATGGGAGTGTGTTATATTACATGTAATCATTTTTCCTCTTCCTTTTATGGAATGCGGGGTTATTATGTTTACACTTTCCTTCACGGGAGTGTGGTATATTGCATGTATTCACTTTTCCTCTTCCTTTTAGGAATTGATGGGTTATGGTGCTGAGATTATTTTCCGCTATTCACATTGGTAGCGAGGTTATATACCACAACCCGTTTCTTGCTTGGGTTGCACAGCGTACCATCGGACATAAGTCACTGCTTAGAAATGGTATATTCAAACTTTAATTGAAACTAGTTCATACCCACTTTATTTATCTTGCACATCCTTGAGTAAGTGCTTCGTTACCAGATCTTTCCACTAGGTAAAAAAAATGGTACTTGAATCGGAAGTTGGTAGAGCAACCCCACAACAAGCCAGCTCAATTGTCAGCCAACCACATCAATTAATCAAATGCCAATCTTAACACAACAAATTTTATGATCATGATATGGCATGATTTGAGTCAAGACCACGCACTATCCGCCTTCATCTTTCCTACGTTCACACGACTTTCCCACGCACTTTCAGCCGCGTAGCAAAAGAAGAATCTTACACCCTGCATTCCACTACTAGGCGATTAGATTGCGACTGTGTGCATTCTCTGTTGCTTGCTGCTATAAATACCCCCCTCACCTTCCGATTGCAACTTGCATTCGACTAGCAACTTCACTGGCATTGCATCAACAATGGCCCGTGCTAGGCTTGTTGCTCTTGCTTTCATCCTTCTCATCACAGTCAATCTTTCTGTGGCTAGGGTGCACTTCTTTAGTGGAGGAGGAGGAGGAGGAGGAGGCGGCGGCGGCGGCGGGGTGTCTGGAATTGGATCAGGGTACGGGTCCGGTGGTGGATCGGGCTATGGAGAAGGCGGTGGTGAAGGCGGGGGAGGTTACGGACGGGGCGGCGGAGGCGGCGGAGGCGGCGGAAGTGGACAGGGTGGCGGATCCGGGTACGGGTCCGGAAGCGGATATGGGTCAGGTGGCGGGTATGGAGAAGGAGAAGGTCGTGGTGGTGGCGGAGGAGGAGGAGGTGGTGGAGGTGGTGGAGGTGGAGGTGGAAATGGGAGCGGGTCGGGTTACGGGTCGGGTGGCGGATCGGGTTACGGTGAAGGAGGCGGAGCCGGAGGGCGGGGAGGAGGTTATGGAATGGGAGGCGGAGGTGGAGGCGGAGGCGGTATGGGTTCCGGGTCGGGATACGGCTCCGGGTATGGAGCTGGATATGGAAGTGGGGGTGGTGGCAGCCCGTAAGTAAACACTGAAAAGATATAGTTGCTACGTACTACGAGTTATGCATGTATGTGCGGCCGAGAGATATGGGGTTAATTACGCGTGCGTGTAATAGTAAGTACAAAATTAATAATGAAGTTTGTAATCATTAGTGATAATAATGGCCAGAGGTTGGTATATGTGTGTAATTTCATTTCACGTCTATTCTACATATAGCATCCATCTTTAATCAATTGTTTTGGAGGGGAAAGAAACGTTTATATGTCAAAAAAAATCGTCGTTGGCACAATTTGTTCTGTATTTGATAAACATTTATGTATAGGTGTAATTAATGGTGTTAATAACATGACAAGATGCATCGTGTTGTTGGTGTATGTAACTAGTAAACGTCTGTTCTAGACGTACATGTTTTTATGCTTAATATGTTTACATTAACTATGTGGCTTATCATTAACATATAAAATCTATACATATCAAACTATGGTTAGATGAGATTGGGATTTTGCAAAGTCCAACCTTTGCAAAATCTGACCTCGTCTGTTTGACTTCATCCTCCCATGCATGCAGCCATCCGATCCAGCCTCATATTCACATAGAACCATCAAATCAAGCCTCGACCAAAATCCGATTGGTGAAGACTACATACACCCCTATGCATAGGGGTGTATGTAATCATTATAGGCCAAAAACGGGAAAAATCAAGGGAGGGAGAATGTGAATAGCTTGGGATTTGAAATAATTTGTTTTTTTAGCCTATAATGATTACATACACCCCTAAGTATAGGGGTGTATTTAGCAATTCTCATCCGATTAGATCCAACCTTGTTCTCGCTCACAACCGTCAAATCTGACATCATATCAAACAATGGTCACCTAAGATTTAAGGTTAGGATGAGCTCTCCTCCTCTTACCTCCTGTATCATTGGCCGTTGCTCTGTCCTTTGATTTGCACTGCCTAGGACGGTCAAGGTTGCCTTCGATAGATCTGGTAGATCATGTCGAAAAATGCTTCAAATTTGAGTTCTGGTAGTTGGCACAGACGTGCTAAGGATGGCACGGCCGTGCGAGACTGAACAGGAGAGCCAGTTGCTTTACGCGAGCTGTGCACGGCTGTGCGAGGCCCTGCACGGCTGTGTAGGATCCGATAATGAAGCCATCTACAATTCGCAAAGTGTGCATGGCCGTGGGAGATCATGCACGGCCGTGCATGACCAAAAGGGACAGCCCGTCATTATTCGCAGATTGCACACGACCGTGTCATATACTTGCACGGCTGTGTCGTTGTGCTGAATGTTACGCAGACTGTGCACGACCGTGTCGTTGTGCTGAAGCAGATTGGCATGTTACATAGACTGTGCACGGCTGTGCCATACATCAGCATGGCCGTCCCGAAGTGCAAAAATTTGAAAACGTCCAGAATTTGAACTCTAATCTAGACCGTTGATCTATTTTGATGTTAAATCGTATGGACACAGTTTCCAACGTCCTATTCTACCCTAGGAATGAATCTATGCTATAAATACCCTAGAGATACATCTTTTGACGGCACTAATAGAATTGGTGAAGAATTCCTTGTGTTTTCTTGAGCAAAGCCAATCTTTTGCTAGCTACAGACGACGAAAGATCTTTTGGAGCGACTACGAGCTTTAGGAGAGGAGGTAGTCCTTGTTCTAGAGTTTCTGGTAAAATGTATCCAATTGTTGTGTGCATGAGACATTGTAATTGGTAAACTGTTAGAATTATTTTGTTCAGAGTGCTTATATTTTGTTTGGAGGAGATCTTGAGTAATCGGTGTATTCTCTGAGTTATCATCTCTGATCTATTGAAGACCATGACAATGGAAGATTGGACGTATGCCATAGGTTGGGCCGAACCAGTATAAATCATTGCCTCTCTGTGTGAGTAATTGCTTGATTTTTGATTCTGTGGTATTTCTTGGGCTTTTTATGATTCTTTCAAGATCCTAACTCTGTATCGATTTGGTTGGCGACACTTTATCTATTTATTCTGTTGTACACACTTTGGTGTTGATTGGTATTGTGTCAGATTCCCAACATGCGGTATCAGAGCAATTGATGGGAAGGAGTAAGAAGTCAAGAAGTAGTATTCTACCACATCGTTCAAGATGGAAAAGTTCACTAGGAGAAACGACTTTAGCCTTTGGAGGTTAAAGATGAAGGCTTTTCTCATGAGAGAAGGATGCTACCAAATTGTTTATGAGAAAGACAATTTTAATAAGGATGTCACAGAGACACAGAAGGCTGAGATAGAGAGAAAGGTGTTGAGCACACTGCGGCTATCACTTTCAGATTAAGTGCTCAGAAAGGTGTCTGCGGAGGCTACTGCGGAGAAGCTTTGGAAGAAGCTGGAGGTGCTCTATACAAAGAAGAATCTGATGAGCAGGTTGTATCTAATGCAATAATTATATGTGCTGAAGATGAGAGAGTGCACTCACATTAAGGATCATATTGATGCTTTCATGAAAATTGTGTTTGACTTACAAAACATGAGGGTGACATCGAGGATGAGTAATCGGCGATGATATTGTTATGTTCTCTGACAGATGATTTTGACCGATTGGTCAGGACCATGGTACATGGGTGTGAAACATTATCTCTGGAGGAGGTTGAGTCCATGGTACACTCTGAGGTTCTTCTCGCTAAAGTGACAGGTCGAGAGAGTGGTAGTCAAGGGGATGCACTTTGCATCAAGGGACGTCAGCATTCCAGGGGTGGCCATGGTTCTAGAAATGAAAAGGGTCACTCGAGATCTAAATCACGTGGGCACAAGGACAAGTGTCACTTGTGCAAGGAGACCGGACATTAGAGAAGAGATTTCCCTAAGCTAAAGAAGATGGAAAAGGAAATGACGAAGCTTCTGGTTCTGACTCAGTGGGAATTAATAGCAAGAACAGTGATGATGATGAATTCTGATGGCGACTACATCTGGAGACCTAGGTGGCTTTTGGATTCGGGACGCTCTGTCTGTTAGGGTTTCTATCATGCATAACAAGTTTATACGCAGCAGAAAAAATAGAAACCTATCAAGATCCATACATTTCAAATTGATTCGATGAGATTAAAAACATTTGTTGACGATGCGAATGTATCAGACTGTAGGTGTTGCTCAACGAACGACCACCCTCTACCAGTATCCACACGCGAACGTCACGAACGGGAATTGCAAGGGTGCTAGCTCATTCTCAGCAACTAGGGTTTCTCTCTCGATCATTGCTTTTCTCAAAAACGTGAGAGATAGATTGAATGCGTAACTAACTGAAAATCCTCTCTATATCATATATAGAGTCCCATGTTAACCCTTTAACGTGTTTCAGTTACGCAGAGATATCTTAGGGATAATATCTTATCCTTTAACTCTTTAACGCGTTTCAGTTACATGGAGATATCTTAGGGATAATATCTTATCAAGATATAATATCTGACAGTCAAGATATATCCGTATTTCGAATTTCAAATCAGATTCGAAATCTCGTTTAAAACCGTATCCCATCCATTACGCTCTTTGTGTGTGACTCTATACGCTCATATCAAATTGGCCCTAATCCCATTAGAAGCTCACAAGTCATAATTGGTTCCTAGCAAATATTATGATTACCCAATTAATATGAATATCGTTAGTCCGATATTAACCTAACTAATAGAATATGTCATAATCCTTTTGTCACACGATATCTTATTTGAACATAAGGCATGGACAGTGGCATACTTTTATTGTTCAAACATTCAATTTCTCGATTACTAAGTAGACTGATAAAATCAAATGACATTCATTTGAGCACGGCCATGCATTTCTCAGTCCTACTTATCGAGGGACCAATTAGATATCTCTCTCGTAAGAGAGGGACAAATTACATCTTGTTCATTCACTTTTCTCTGCATAATTCACATAATGTTTAATTATAACCTTTATGATTATCTGATTAAAGATACCATTTGGTTATGTCAAAACATGATGTTCCTTATGTAGGAAACTGTGATGATCTCTGGTCTATGGATTCAATGACATAACTATTATGAGATCATTTATAAGACTGATGCATGCAATGATCTCATAGTGAGTCTATCCAGTACTTTGTTCACCAACAAGTACCTACAAGTTTGATTTGTATCACCATAGATATAATTATCTCATAATTATAAACCAAACTCATACTAGTTTTAATTCATCATTATACTTTTAGTGATGAATTACTAAGGATAATTAGAATAACATAAAACAACTATTCAAACATTATTATAATGAAACATGCAATACAACAATAACATTAAGAGAACCATTTAATAAATGAAAAAAATGACATGATCAAAATGCATGATTCATCGGGACCTTTACAGATGTACTTCACGTGCCAGACTTGAAAAGGAGTCTGATTTCAATTGTTTCTTTAGCTGGACTTGGGTGCAGGACGGTCTTTGAAGCTGACCTATTGAAGGTGTCCAAGTGTTCTCTTATCTTGATGAAGGGAAGGAGAGTACAGAACTTATATGCGATGCAGGGGCATACTTTGAAGGGTGCGACTAGCATCTCTCAGGGCACAGATGGTAAAGGATTGACAATGCTATGACATCTTCGCCTAGGACTTCCAGGTGAAAAGTCATTGGATGTGCTTCGCAAAAGGAAGCTGATACATGCTAAAGATGAGAGATTGGATTTTTGCGAGAAGTGTGTTAAGGGTAAGCTGACAAAGACATCTTTGGGACCACAGAGCATATCAGTAAAGGGTCACTTGACTATGTATATTCAGATGTATGGGTGCCAACTTCTGTACCTACTATTGGGGGAGCGAAGTACTTTGTTTCCTTCATAAATGACTACTCAATGAAGGTGTGAATCTATCTGATGAGATATAAAGATAAAGTCTTTGAGAAGTTCAAGGCTTGGAGAGCCTTGTTGAAAAACAGTCTAGGAGAGCCGTCAAGGTATTGAGATCAGACAACGGCAGAGAGTACACATCGAGTGTGTTCAAATAATTCTGCGGATCTCAGGGTATTTTACGGCACTACACTACGCTTGGAGATCCACAATCAAACGTTTTTGCAAAGAGACTAAACTGTGAACTGATGGAGAAGTGCTGATGCTTGAGGCTGACTGCTGGACTTCCTAAAGAATAGTAGGGTGAAGTTGTGACTATCGCCATGCATCTTGTGAATATACTACCATATCGGCGATTAGTTTTAAAATTCCTTAGGAGGAGTGGACAAGGAAGACCGGTGACTACTCATACTTGAGGGTGTTTGGATGTCTTGCATATACTTTGCAGAAGGAGGACAAGCTAGATTCGTGGGCCAAGAAGGCCATCTTGCTTGGATACCAAGAAGGAGTAAAGGGATAGAGGTTGCTAGACCTTGTATCCAAGAAAACGATCACTAGTAGGCATGTCACATTTGATGAGTTGTCAATGGTCATCCTAGAGATGACTCATTCAAATGATGGACATAGTCCTGAGGAGACCGACGCTGAGGTTGAGCTACCTCTACTGGAGATAGAGACACAAGATGCTGAGACATGCGAGGACCCAACTGCCGAGGGAGAGTAGATGCAGACAGATCAAATTTAGACTCATGTTGAAGATCCTGCCCAGGATCAGCTGGAGATACAGAGGTCATTGAGGACTAGGAGAGCACCAGATAAGCTAGGAGAGTGGAGCTACTCTACTACTATGTATGCATTTGATGACATGCAGGCATACGCCTTGAACAAAGAGCACGAAGAGCCCTTGACATTTGATGAAGCCCAGACTTCGAGCGCAGTTGCAGAGTGGTAGTTGGCGATGGAAGAGATGGAATCCCTCTACAAGAATGGAACTTGGGAAGTGGTAGAATTTCCCAAGGCAGGACGTTCATTGGATGCAAGTGGGTAAAGAGGTCAAGGAAGGAGATGGCAACGATGTGAGGTATAAAGCTCGACTGGTGGCCAAGGGATTCGCGTAGAGGAAGTGAGAAAATTACAATGAAATCTTCTCGCCTGTGGTTAGACACACGTCAATCCATGTATTGTTGGCCTTGGTAGCTACTCAGGACATAGAGCTGGAGCAGATGGATGTTAAGACGCGTTTTTACATGGAGAGCTTGATGAAAAGATCTACATGTGTCAGCCTGAAGGCTTCGTGATGGAGAGGCAAGAGCAGAAGGTATGCAAGCTGAAGAAATCCTTATACGGTTTAAAACAGAGTCCAATGCAGTGATATAAGCGATTTGACTCCTTTATGATGAGCATTGGCTTCGAGCGGAGTATAAAGGAACAGTGTGTTTATGTTCGCACACATGATGGTGGGTCGAGGATATACTTGCTTCTGAACATTGACGATATGTTGATTGCGTCACGGGACAAGAAGGAAATCAGTAAATTGAAGGGGAAGCCTGCGAAAGAGTTCGACATGAAGGATCTGGGGCCTGCAAAGAAGATTCTTGGTATGGAAATCGGCAAGGACATGAAGATAGGGAAGTTGAGGTTGAGCCAGGAGGGCTATATCAAGAAAGTCTTAGCTATGAAATGGAGAAGGCGAAGCCTGTCACCACACCGCTAGCAATTGGTGTAATTAACAGATGCCTTCATGAAATCATCTGTAAATTTCCTGTGTGTTAAAAATTCAATTGACATCAACCCTGTAATCCCAAATGAATTGAGAATACTGTTGATAGTTTTTTTTAACATGAAATGAACATTGAAGAGAGAAAGAAAGCTACAGCTCGTACCATCATGCTGGGAGGAAAAGCATTTGCAACATACACCAATGCTAAAAGAATAGTCAAGCTGGTGAATGATGTTGGCACCGTAGTGAACAATGTCCATACTATCTACAATTATTTGAAGGTATAACAGATTTTCTGAGCCATGCAATTACCTCATTTGTCTTGCGCATCACATGGTGATCAACTGACAAAAGAATAACATTCTCTCGTAACTTTATTGGCTGATAGCTTAAATAACCTTTCAATGTTCTCTTTACTATTCTTATGCTCTTACTTTTACCGACATTGATGTCTTACAGAACTTTGTAACTTTGCGGCGAAATGTTGTGCACTCAATCTTCTACATATGTAATGTTTATCTTCTTTTTTTGCCTTTGGACTTCATATTGGTGCGTGCTAGAGTTCAGAAAATCTCTGATGTAGCTTTGATGTTGTCTATTGCAGTAATTTCATCTTGAATGCTTTATATTAGCATATCTCAGACACATATTCACCTTGTCATTCTCTATATCTACTTCAAATCTCGTAGTCTAATTTACTGTCATTGACCTCCAGATGGTATTTGTGCCAAATTATAATGTATATGTCGCCGAAATGCTCATTCCTGGTAGTGAGCTATCCTAGCACATCAGCACAACCGATATGGAGGCAAGTGGGACAAGCTGTTGAGCACTGACTATAACTTTTATTACAGTGCAGAACTAATAGTGCAGAACTAATGTTACACAGAATACTTACACCATTCTTCTTTCTCACACTTACACACCACACTTAATTACATGTACTTCTCAACACCACTTCTCTTTCGCACACTTAAACTTCTCAACATACATACTTAACTACACGTCTCTGCTCACTCCTAAAAGGCAACCATGCCTATATATTTATAGACCTCAATGGAAGTTTTTAGAGTTAAACACTAATTTGCAAAAGTTTCTATATTTCTAGAAGTTTCCAGATTTGAACACTAACATGGAGAAGTTTCTAAATTACTAGAAGTTTTTAGATTTTAGATATTTTGTTTGAAGGACTTCGGGTCAAAGTAATGGGCCTTTTAGATTTTTCTTTTGGGTTTAAAATTGGGCTAATTTAACACTCCTTCTTAGCCATATTTGATTAACTCAGAGACGACTTCTCAAATGCTGGAATTTCTGTCTTGGTATTGCCTTTGCGAATATATCTGCGAGTTGATCCTCCGTGCTACAATAGTTTAACCTGATCTGTAATAGCGTGGATCCATTCATCATATTGTGAAGCTTCTTCATATGTTGTTGGTTTGGTGACTCCGTAATTTTCAACTAGTGCTGCATTTGAATACATTGGATTTGGATTCAGTTGTCGAAAAGATTGTCTAAGTTGTTCAGGTTGCTAGAAGTTATCTACGTCTTGTCTCTCTTCTGGTTGGCTAGAAATTCCTCTTATAAGGCTTGGGCTTGTTTCAGTTGGTCCTTGGCTCTCTTGTGTTGAGATATTGAGTCTCACAATGTATGTTTTGATGAAGAACAAACATATCATCTAATATCTATGATTGCATGTATAAAAGCTAAGGCAAATCAAAGAAGCACACAATGGATTAGCGATGAGCTCAACAAGGCCGTGGATCAATTAGAGCAAGACAAAGAGATTGAGGAATCAAGAATGATCAAACGATCGTCATTGTTATATTTATTTGATGTATTTTTCTTTTCTTTGTATTAGCTTGTTAAAGCCTTGCTAGAAGCTCACACACACATAGAAACACTTTTAAAATATTTTAAAATATTTTTAAAATCATTTAAGTACTCTTTAAGAATATATTTCTATGTATGTGTAAAGGAGTCGACTACTATTATAGTAGGAGTCAACTACTTTGAACTATGAGGTTCTGAGTACTTATTGTCTTATTAAAGTAACCGACTACTATTGTGTAGGGAATCAACTCCTGATCAGGAGTTAATTACTCTATATATATGAGTCGACTACTATGGCCTCAATGGTAAAATTTGACCAACTCCGTGATTTACGGAAGTGTGTCGTATTTAACCGTTGGAGGGGCGGTTTGGGAAATCTGTTTTGTGTAGAATTCACCCGTATATATATGGGATTGGTTTTTGGCTTTAGTATGAAGTTTTGATCGATCTATTTTAAAGAAAAATTGTTCTTGATCTAAAAGGTTTTCAATCCACTCTTGGCCAAAATTCTTCAAAAGCTTTCAATCTTTCTTGGCCCAAAGCCTAAAAATCTCAGCTATTCGAGATCTACCACTATAGCCATTACACATCTACACAAGACTTCAAAGCAAATCTATAGGTAAAACTGTATCATTTCTCAAAGTGTAAGTGAAAATCCTCTTGGGAAGAGGTGATAAGTTTGTAAGTCGTAATTTCCTTTTGGATAGAAATGTTGTAACTATTTGTGATAATAGTGGATATAATCAAGTGGGACTTGGGTGACTAGAGTAGGATACGTTGTATATGAATCAAGGTATATCTCCTATTTTTGTTTACTTTGTATTTTCTGTGTTGTGATTATTATCTATTGTGCTCATTTCTATTGCATACTATTGCTTAAAATAAATATTGTTGATTAGGATTAAATTGAGTAACTCCAATCGTAATCTTAGATAGATTTTCTAGAAAGTTTGTTTTATTTCATATACACTATTCAACCCCTTTCTAGTGTCTATTTGCTATCCAAAGGGATCCCACCATGCTGTAACCGAGCCAAGTTACGGATGGTGTCAACAAACAACAATGATATATACCCTGAAGGCCAATCTACCAACAGTCCACCTTTGTTTACCGGAGCAAACTATGGGATATGGTGGAGAACCAATATATAGAGCCACTAAAGCCGTTGAATGAGTGGACCAACACCGAGGAGAGAAATGTATATCACTAGTAGAAAACTGCGCATCAGCCACAGAACAACAGCCACAGATTTAATCTGTGGCTGTTGTTGGAATAACTACCACGGATAAATCTGTGGCAGTTGTTCCGTGGCTGTTAGGACTAACAGCCACGGAACATCTGCCACAGACCATATCCGTTGCAGATAAGCATCATTTGTCACGGATATTTTCGTGACAGATGGTTTTTGCCAAGGGGATGCATCTGTCATGAACTGTCCGTGGCAGATGAATGGGCTAGTCAGTGGCAGATTGGCCAAAATTTTTCGCCGAAATCGAGGGCGGGCGAACGCGGGCATTTTCCCCCTCCCAATAATGTTACCCCCTCTGTCTCCCTCCCGATATCTCCCCTTTGCCCTCTCTCTCTCTGTGTGTTAGGGTTTGCGGTCTCTCTCTCTCTCTCTCTCTCTCTCTCTCTCTCTCTCTCGCGTTTCCGGCTGCCGGCAACTCTCTCTCTCTCTCTCTCTCTCTCTCTCTCTCTCTCTCTCTCTCTCTCTCTCTCTCTCTCGCGTTTCCAGCTGCCGACAACACTAGTGGAGGAGGGGCGACGCCCCCTTCTCCCATCTATTTTTCCTCTTTCATCCGCCATTTTGCATCTCAGACAGTGGCCTTATCAAGTCAGAATTCGATTCGCATGATTCCCAATCCGATTCGACACCGGCCGATCCGAGATCCGGCGGCCGGGTGATCTTCCGGCAGCCATGTCGCCTCTCAGCAAAGAGCTTGTGTTCCACATACGCCAGTTCTTGGAAGAGGAGAAGTTCAAGGAGACGGTTCACAAGTAAGGAATCTATTTCTGTTCTCGAAAGCACTAGGCTTTTCTTTTCTATTTGCATAGAATTTGGCTCTCTCTTAACTTTTTCGGATTGTCGAAAGATTGGAGCAAGAATCGGGCTTTTTCTTCAACATGAATCACTTCAAGGAGGTGGTGCTCACCGGGGAGTGGGAGGATGTGGAGAGGTGCCTGTCGGGATTAACCAAGGTCGATGATAACCAATACTCAATGAAGATTTTCTTCGAGATCTGGAAGCAGAAATATCTCGATGCACTCTATTTTAAGAAGAGGAGGGGGCACTGCCCCATCCTCCTCTTCTATCCTCCTCAATCTGAGGAGGGGGGGAGGAGGAGGAGGAGGGGGTGGCGCCCCTCCTCCCATTTTTTTCTTTCTGTTTTTTGTTCATTTGGTACAAATTAAGGCATATTGAGTTGCTGGACCTAATCATTAGTTTATCTCAGTGTTGTAGGCTGAACCTGATCCAGATGAAG
This sequence comes from Scilla litardierei, assembly GCA_030789695.1. Classification (NCBI taxonomy): domain Eukaryota; kingdom Viridiplantae; phylum Streptophyta; class Magnoliopsida; order Asparagales; family Asparagaceae; genus Scilla; species Scilla litardierei. Next base: position 12,713,647 of record CM061132.1, read on the forward strand.
TTTATGCACTGATTACTTTACTACCGGAACCAGAAGTGACCATTGTTTATTGATTTTGCTACTCCCTACTTGATCACAACACTTCAATCAAATAGGATTTAACTGTCCTTGTTAAGTAGTAAGTGGCTTATGCTCATGTCTCTCTTTTTACATGATTATGTTGCTTGTATATTGACATTCTTTGTTGTGGAAATGCATTACTGGATATTGAGTGTTTAAAAAAATTTCATTTGCAGAAGTGCAGATTTGTTTTGACATTTTAGAATAATGATTTGAGACTGCATCTGCAGACATTGCAACTAAAGGCTAAGTTACAAGACGGTACAAAAACTTTCAAGTTTTGATACTTGAAGTGCTTTGCTTTTTTGGTGATTTCTTTGTTAAATGACAAGCTACATGGTTTTCGTAATAACTCTTTTGTAACTTGTGTGTGCTAATCCAGTAGACAGTGTGTACTAGTTTTGAGGAGAAATTGGTATTCTCCATCTGCTATTCGAATTTCTAGAACCCTATAGTTATTGTCTAAATTTGCAAGGCCGTAATTGTTTTTATCTTGTTCGTCTAAAGATGGCTATATTTAGAGAAATGAAAACGAGTTTATTTTTCGGCACAATTGATGTATGATGATTTTTAGATAGCCATGTTGCATTTCATTTCCTTTTGAGAAAGAGTAAGTATATTATATGTCAGCATGGCAACTAGCTTTTGGGTACTGCAGAAGATCATGTGATTAACACATCAATCATGATTTAACATATAATTATGATGCAAGCTTTCTATGAATGAAAATTGTATGCATATTCGTCGTATTGGCATTTATCTTAGTACGTGAGCTTAATTAGCAGTCCTCATCATCGACATCACTTAATTACACTTTCTTAGTGAATATGTTGGATGATTCAAACCCAACTTCTGTTATTCTTTTAGTTTCATATAGAAATCAACAGAGCCCAATCCTTCTCTCTAATTGAACTTGCATGCCAAACAAGTCATTAGCGAAACCAACCAAGCTCCAAGCTAACAGTGTACAAAAAGTTAAGAGAGATTAAATTTCTTTTATCTTGCGTTACTTATACTTAATAGTTCAAAGTAGGTATTTTTGGTCCTAGCTAAAATCTATGATGCCTCACATCGTAAGTAGGGAATCTAACTAACTGATTAATAGTGCAAGTTCATCTCTTTTACTTATATTTATATACGACCTAAAATATATCAAACATGCTTGAATGTGATGTAGAAACTAAAGATCTAGATTAATCATTAAGCAAGACCATGCAAATAATAATCTAGATATATAACATGCGGAATCTTAAATCATTGACCTACTCGGATTTAGCGGAAGCGTACCTGAGTCCATCGCTAATAATCTGAAAGATCCTGACGATAGCGCAACGGTCGATCTTCCAGAATAGCACGAATCAACCGGTTGGAGAATCCCTTTAGCTTTCTCCCGGTTTCTCTCCTAGCGACGGGACGTAGAAAAGACGGCTCAACTTTGTTCGTGTATTCCGGGGACCACGACCGCTAATATTTATAGGCTAGCCTCCATAGCCCTAGGGTTTCCAACTCGGCCCATCAACGAGTTGAAGCCCAATAGTCTCTACACATAAAGGCCCCACAACCTGTTTAACTCATTTAGCCCATTTAATTAATTAAAACCAGATCACTAATATATTGGGCTTAATATGACAGCGTAGCACTTATATAATTATTTACCGCATATTAGCCCAACGTTGGATTAAGGTCCAACTTGTTGGATAAGTTCCAACAATCTCCCACTTGGGCTATATGCTAAACTTTATAATTATATTTCATAGTGCATACAACCAAATAAGATCTTAACTTGCTGTCATTTCTTTAATGAGTTAAGAACAATCCGGTCCATCAATTATATTAGCAAGGGATCAAAGAGATCTTCGCCGCAGCAATTGCAGCTCGACCCATCAGTGGTCACCGTGCTAATACAAAAGAATGACATGGATTATGAAGTGGATGTGTAGCGTGGAAATTACATGTAATGTGATCTAACATGTCTATTTCCAACCGATCCTCCTTAACCTTAGTGAGATCATAAACAAAACAAAATCGAAGTGAAGCCGAACTGAAACCAAAAACTTTATTTCTGATCAGAAAATATCCTCAAGCTTAAGCTGGAGACTTAATTTTGTCTATCATATGAGCACCCAAAAGAACAAACTCCCACAAAACTGAATGTTCTTAATGAAATGACATCCATATGAGTAGCTAGCTCATAAAACCTTTTGGATGACATTTCCTTATTATAACGGATCCGTAATTACATGGTTTGTTCCGATGTGCTCATTAGACAATTATACACTCCTATTAATCAACAATCTAGGAACTTGATCTCTGAATATCTAAACTTTGTCGAGTTCCTGTTGTTGCTTAAACATAAAACTGCAGACTTCATTGTCACTAAATAAACTGTGTGGTGTCTCAACACCATCCCTAATTTGCAGCATAGTGACAAAATATGCAGATATATTTCATGATTTGGATGTCACATAATATGATATGAAATCTAAAGCCATGTTAGAAGAGACTATATAAAAGGGACCATTTAGATCTCTTCTAGTAGATGGCGCCTAACATAGATTTTCATACATTCTTTGCATCCAATAAATGATCAGAGTCAGTATACCAAAATGATCTCAAACTCTTTTGACTACTGATCCTTGAACATGTAACCCTTTTGTTCTCCATAAATACCGTATGACACATTTGGCTGCTGTCAAATGGTCAACTCCTGAACTTATCAATCTGCCCAACACACCTGTAATATATGCAATAACCAAATGCATATAAAACTGAGCATACTTTAGACTCCCTATTGGTGAGATATAGGAAATCTTCTGAAGATTATTCTCAGGGCAATTATTGAGACTAAACTTGTCTCCCACAGAACTTAGCATTCATTACCACATAGATATTATATAAATTACATGCTCCCACAGAACTTAGATAACATCATTAAATATCATCTCAAAACCGAACGAGGTGATCACTTAATGAAATTTAATGTATCAGTAACGATATTGAAATGCTCTACTAATGCCATTATAAACCTTATAGAGTCTTTCATGAAAAGCCCAATAGAAAGTCTCTTTACACATTAATGCATTCTTTTCCGTATAAAGTCTTTGAGTGATACGCTTTAAATATTTTCTTAATACCCTTTTGAATTCCCTTTTTATTGTAAAAGACTATTTACAATCAATAGGTTTCAAAACCTTATGGCAATGAAAAAAGATTTTAAGTATCATTCAAGGACTTTCTTAATTAATGCATTAATCCATTTAGAGATGTAAAACCTTTTATGACTTGATGTAAGTCAAACTTCCATCATCCTAATGTCAACAGTAAACTTGTCATCTCTGTAATGGATTTTCCTGAATGGCAATTAGTTACTTGAGGTGCTAGAGTTTGTCCTTATGAACAATTTCCCGAGTAGGAGGAATTGCAACATTATCTTGAATTTATTGTGTCTTGAACAATGTCAGGAATGCCATCCTGAACAATGCCAACAACACCTGTGAGATTAATCTTCTTCAAGAATAATGTCACTAACCAAACTTCCACCCTCAAACTCAGTATCCTCAAATAGGTGCGCATTTCCTAATTCGTAAACTAACTTAATAGTGGGATTATGTAAAGTCATACAAAATAATATCAACTTTAAACTATTCAACAAAATTAGAAAATCATTAGCATTATGTCCTATTACTTTATTAGGCTTATAAAGCCTTACCTTAGTTGGACATCTCCAAACATACAAGTGATTCATTTGTTGAAACTTTATTAAGGATATAAGCTGCAATCAAAATATAACTGAATTCTAAACTGTTAATTCTTTCATTACAACACATGTACTTAAATGCAGGAATTCTATTGATGAAGCAACATTTCCAAATAAATGAAGATTATAATGATCTTTTAAAGAACTAGAATAAACTAATTTTGAATTAAGAGACAACCAAATTTTCCATTCAAAATTGAACACTTATTACCGAATTTGTTCAAAGTAAAAATGGAAATCCAAATTCCGTTAAAAACGGTACATAATAGTCTCATAAAATTCAAATACAATCTAGCATTTAAAAGAAATAATCTAAATTTAATGTGCCTCTACTTGAACCATCTTGCCATTGCCCATATCGATGTATCTTTCACCATCATTTGGCGTTTGGCATCTTAGGCAATCCTGTATAGACACAATGATGTGAATGGTTATACCAAATCTTTCCATCACGTGCCTATAAGTACCAAAGGTTGCATGAAATTAACTTAGAATTAAACCAAAATTTAGAGCATACCTTTCTAATCTTTTAGTGGTAGAGATCATATGAGCACTTTCTATCTTCCTTGCTCAAGCCTGTTCTCTTCCTGAACACAGTGCGAGATGAGCTCATCCAGAGACCAAGTCTCATCCTTCAGATTGTAGCTCATCTTAAACTGGTTGAACTGTGATGGAAGAGATATCAAAACAAAATGCACTAGCTGAGCCTCAGAGAGGTCTAGCTCAAGTGCCTTCAACCTTGAAGCAATATTAGACACCTTCAATATGTGCTCCCTAATGTTTCCCGTACCCTTATACCTTATTGAATTTAGAATTGTCAAGAGTGTACCAATTTCACCCCTTTCACTCTTGACAAATCTGGTTTCAATGTCAGAATGGAATTCTTTAGTTGTGGTAATTTTATCTGAAATAGTGCCCCTGAGATATTCTGGAATGGCAGAAGAAATTTTCAGGAATAATAGCCGAACAGAGAACAAGAAAACAATTTATAACATGTTCATATGGGTATTAAATACAACAACAAATTCAAATTAATGCTATTTTCCCATCTCAAGACATCCCCCACTAGTCCAATATTTATCTTTGGATAATCTATTGACTAGTCACTGACATCTTGTTGTAGCAATCAGACAATGACAATAATAACATGCCAAAAATAAAACTTCCTTTGGGCCGAATTAAATTTGCATGTATTGAACTCACTAATCATCACCTTGTCTATTGCCACAGGTGCGCATGAAATGGTATAGAACGGTAATCTTCCTTTGGGCCGATTTAGCATTCTTACGCAAATCACGGGCACATTTGATTCTTTTTATATTCGTGAAATGAAATAATACAAATCAACAGAGCCCACTTTATGTAACGGTCACTTTCCGGTCTTACGTATTTTGGCGTGTATGGTTGTTTCGTGTCCGAAATTTTCGTATTTGATTTGACTATTGTTCTCTGTAGCTCAGAGCGTGATCGGACCCCGTTTCCACGACCCTCTCGGAGGCGCGAGCACCCCGGTATTTTCTTTGTAATTTTTGGACGTCAACGGACCAATCTGCTAATATCTCCTTATTAGTTATTAAAAACATTTTTTTTGTAATAATAAACATTTTGAAGTGCATGTGCGTTTAATTTTTTATAAAACAAACTTAAATTATTAATTTTTCTTAAACCTTAACTAAATTTTACCTAATAAGCTAATACTACGTTTCTTTTTAAAAAGGGGATGGAATCAAATATTTGGTGGCTAAAAAAAAATCCAAACTGAACCTTACATCCCAACTAACCCCATTAAAATCGCACAGTATCCCACGTCTCTCTCCCTGTGCTCTATCTCTCTCCCCTACTCTACATAATTGAAACCTAGGTCTTAAAAAAAAAGCTACAACTACCCTATCTCCTTGCACAAACGGCAGGCTACTTTTTCCGAAGCCAGACCTAGGGCTCCAAGCGGAGCACTGTCCTACCCCTCAAGAGAACCGAAAGCCCACGCCCAGTCCGACCTTTTCTCAGCCACACCCGTGCGCATCTTCCCCATCTCTTCGTTCTTCCTCCGAAATCGCCCTGGCCACCGGCTCTTCCGCGCACGACCCAAACCACAGGCGCCGGCCACCTCGTCCCCGCGTCACCTCTGCATCTCCGCGTAACCAAGGCGTTTCCCCCAGGCTGAGATCACGACCTCCCCGCATCCGAACCCCCTCCGCCCAGTTCGACCCTCCTCCGGCCTCTTCGCCTCTCACGCGTAACATAGCCACGCATCTCCTTTCCCCGACCTACAGCACACCGGCCACCTTCCCAAGGCCAAGACCCATGCCGGCGTTTTGTCCTTCCTCCTCGCTTCATCCCCAAGGCCGAAGCCCTGCCGTGCCCTTCCTCCTGTGCTCCTCTTCGGCAACAAGACACGCCGCCGGCCACCTCATTGTTGACGTCCCCTCCGACGACCTCGCTACCGCACCTCCTTCTTCTCCGACCACCAGCAAGAGATCCGGCCACCCAAGCAGCCTCCACGAGGCATCCTACCAAGCAACCTGTGAGTTAGCCTTGTCCTTGCGTGAGTCAAGCATGCATTCTTATAATATAAATTGTATTACCTTGTTAATTAATATATTAGTTATTGGTATAATGCTTGTCTGCTTTTAGTTAACAGATAAATCATATAGGTGATGTTGGTTGCTAAACATAGTACCTTCAAGAGCTTGGTAGGTTACTGTTATTTAATAGTTGTATATTATAGTGGTATGTTTATAACAGTAGTAATCAAGTGATGTTTAGAGTATCAGTATATTATAGGATTAGTGGCATGTGAACACTAGGTTAGATGAACCTATATTTGTATATGAATTAACTTGTAAACAATAAGTCTTGTATATATGTGGATGTATAACTGTATGTTGCAGTATTGTGCTATTTTGTTAGTTAGCACCTTTAACTTAATATCACACATCCGATGACGCAGATATTATATGTCTTTCATGCGACCGTAGCCGAGACGCCGTAGACAACGAGGAGCTTCCACCGTTCAGACCCGACGCCAGATTAAATGCATGTTTCTCACACCAGGTTGGTCCCCCTGACTCATAGCACAACCCACACCATAGCAGAACTGAAAACCTAACTAAAAACCGTCAACTTGAACTAAATTTACTTTTCCGCACCAGTAAAACGCTGCTCACCGTAGAAATCGACCATCGGACAAATTTTCCTATGCATATAGGGTAGTGGTCGATTTAGGCTGAACAATGACATCAAAATTGTGACTTTGACGATTAGGGTAGTCCCGACAACCTAGAAATGAACCTAAATAGGATTTATTGAAAATCGCGACCTGACACCGTCGCCGTGGCACTGTTTCAGACGGACTTCCGCGGACGAGACGCTTGGACGAGACGCTTCGAGAGGACGACACACTCGCCACCGCAGGCAAGTGTACCCACTTGCGTTTTGACCGTGTTTTGGTCTTAGTTTGCTATATCTGTTAGAATGTGAATGTATAGAACCGGACGTGAAATGATAGCGTCCGGGACGCCCCTGACGACTTAGACTTGACGACGAAGTCTAAGCTCGACAAACAACAATAAACTGCTGACATCATAGGAATATCTTGCGTGTGCGTGCGTGTGGACACCCTAGAATAACTCTTCCCGTCTTGACACGTCACGTCCCGTCTTGCACAGCCTGCGGGCAATAGGGCACTCTCCAAGCTAGAGAGAGTGATCCCTTGTACTGATTCACAGCCTACGGGAAGCTCGGCACCCACCTAGCAGAGTGAGTGTCCCAGCAGACCGAGAGGATAGAGACGCTCACCTAGCAGAGTGAGTGGTCCTATACAGTTGTACGGTTTCACCTACGAGGCGTTCGTCGCTCACCTAGCAGAGTGAGCGATACGCTACCGACCGTGGGGATAGAGGCACTCACCTAGCAGAGTGAGTGGCCCTATATTGTCTTGTCCTGAGTTCTGGGGTTTGGGGTAGGGTTGAGCGTGCGCACGGCAAGAGGGTCTGATCCCCCTCGAACCGTAAGGCGTGAACCCTTCATGTCACAATTGTCCTGTCTTGTCTTGTCTTGCCACGTTTCGTCTTGTTCCGTCCTGTTTATCCTGTCTTGTCTTGACACCTGTAGGTTAGTCCCGTAGTTGGTAGCACATGCTACGACTACTACTTGTCCCGTTTTTACTTTCCTGCTGCGTTACTTCCTGTCGTGTTTCTCTGTTATAACCACAGCATGCTAATCAACCAGTAAACTGTTGTGTAAAAGAACCTCAGCATGCTAATCAACCAGTAAACCGTTGTTTAAAGTTCGGTGCACTTGCAGTAAAGTCTAACCCTTCTTGTAGACTTTACCTGACGTACAGTTCCTTTTTCTTGGGTGATGTACGTCAGGTGTTCAGCCAGAGATCGTGGACAAAGCAGACTCGCTGGAGTACGTGGAGCCGAGGACGTCGTCATCAGAGTACGTATCTGACAAGGACCAGACCTTGAGGTCTTTTTAGTCGCCACTTTCAGAGGTTACTGCTTTCAGTTTTCCCTTAGATAGTTGTTGCCAACACTTAGGCTTCTTTTAGACTTTGTACTTGTCGGATATTAAATCTCTAATTTAATGAATGCAATATTTTTTCTGTACTTTTGTTGTTTCGAACTATAATAATGCAAGAACCTGAATATCTTTTAAAATGGTACCTCTACAGACGCTTATTGGGTCCGAGCTTCTAAGCTCTGGCCTAAGCGGGCCTCGTCACGTTTCGCTTTCGTCCATTTTGGGAAGCGGGACGTGACACTTTGGCGAGGTGATGATTGCACGAAGTCATTTCAAAAATATATACCTTTGCAAAATTTGAATCTATGTCGCAATTTAATACATTAACTTATACTTTAAGTGGAGATATTCAAGTCCACTTTTATTCAAAATCAAATTTAAGGCAACTAAAATTTTCATACAAAAGTATGTATTCAACTTGTTATATTTCGAGATTTAGAACTGATCTTCACAAGAAAACCCACTTTGGTGAGTTGATGATCCAATCATTCTATATTCGAAATATATAATAAATTGTGCCAAAAATTGAAATTGAAACTAAACTGAATTTAACACAAAATGATTATATTAAGTGGAAATATAAATAAGAACCATTTATTCCACCTTTCTAATCATTGAGTTAAATAAAATCCATGACTTCAACACAAATTTTCTTCTTAAAATAGGGTATATTAGGTGTACTAATGTGTATATGAACATACATATAAAGTTATATATATAAATACACACCCTACCCCATTTCATATATAACTTTAAAATGTGTCAAATTTCCTTAAGGCCATTTGCTTGATGGTTAGTGCACGAAAATCTTTTAAGGCCTTTTAAACTTATTCTTAAGGAGAAATATATGTTAAAGCTTTTTATTTACTCCCGAAGAAAACTCTTGAATTTTGTGTTTTAATTTAAATCTAAATTCAGGCTAACTGAATTTTCATACCAACGTATGAAGTCGACCTGTTATATACCGAAGTATATATATATAGTTTTAAGCCTTAAACTTAGAATTTAAATTTATTTTGCACATTTAACACAAAAATTTTTTATCTTTGAGGAGGAATATATAAAAGTCTTATTTCCTCCTTCAATCCAAATTAAATTCAATATTGGGCAACCAATCATACAAAAGTATGTATTTAACCGTTTATGTTCCGAAATAATAATAATTTAACAGTAAAGCCCACTTTGGTGGGATCCCGTAATAATTAAAAGTATTTTGAAACATATAATTTAATGCGCCCTAAAATTGAATTTAAATGAAACTGAACTTAAGTGTAAATATACAGGAAAACCTTTTATTTACTCTTTCGATCCGTTTAAAATTCATCCAGACAACTGATCATACTGAGTATGTATTCTAATCCGTTTACATTCCGAAATAATAACAATTTTAATAGTAGAACCCACTTTGGTGGAATTTTACAAAAAATTGGAATTATTTCAAAAAATGTATATATGAGTGAATTTTGCCTAAAGAATTAAAATTGGAATGAACTTAAATTTAACACACAAAATTTGGCCTAAAGAAAATATATAGACAAAACCATTTATTTCCTCATTTCACAAATTTATATTCAAAACTTTAGGCGATAAATTTTCATGCCAAGCATGTAAGTAGCCTTTTATATATATCGAAATAAAATTAATTGCCACGATGGAGCCCACTTTGGTGGGTTGTCCTTTTAAATAAAATTATTTCGAGATATATGTATAATTAAGTCCGCCTAAAATTGAATTAAAATGTGAATTTTTAACACAAAATTGTACTTAATGGAAATATACAAATTGCCCTTTTATTTCCTCCTTAACTTGTGTTAAAACATCCTAAAATAGGCCCAAATATGTGTCCAAATGACCCAAAAAAATTGGGTCCAAAATTAGCCATGAGCTTGCCCAAAACTGGTTTGCAATAAGCCCCAAAAAAAAGGCTAAAAACTGTTTTGCAATAATAGGCCCAGAAAAAAACAACCAAACAACCCAAACAGGCCCAAATTAAAAGCCCATTAAATTATTTTGAAAATTCAACTGTTTGGGCCCAATGTGGCCCAAAAGTCTGCTAGGGTTGGAAACCCTAGCAGATTTGGCCCATCCAGAGTTCAGCCGCCGCCGGCCCCTGTCCAAAGATCAGCACCTGATAGGGGCGGCAGCGGCTGCCCCTTTTCCGACCAACAGGGGCGGCGGGGGCCGCCCCTTTTCCGACCAACAGGGGCGGCGGGGGCCGCCCCTTCTCTGCGACGCGCAGGCGCTGAGGGCGCCTGCCGTCGTCAATCAGGGGCGGCAACCGCCGCCCCTTAACATCGGATCGCAGGGGAGGGGCGGCGGGGCGCCGGCCCCTCCCCGGCCGTCGGGGCCGAATGGGGGCGGCGAACCGCCGCCCCCTTCCCCATGAAAAACAAATCAGCAGGCCCCCCGGAGGGGGGGCCTCTGTTTCGATCGGAAGGGGGTAGGGCACCCCCTTCCGTCGCCGGAAGACGCCTGACGGGGGCGGCGAGCCGCCCCCTCTGAAATCCGACGGGGGCGGCGAGCCGCCCCCCTGTTTTGAAGTCCGACGGGGGGGGGGGGGGGGTCGATCCGCCCCCCTGTGCTGTGATCCGACGGGTTGGGGGGCGGCGATCCGCCCCCTCTGACATTCCGAACTGGGGCGGCGATCCGCCCCCTCTGAACCCTAACGGGGGCGGCCAGCCGCCCCCTCTGATCTTAACCGCCGGTGGGGGGGCGGCTGGAAGCCGACCCCCCTTGATCCCCGTTTTTTTTAAAATTATCTTACAGGGGCGGCGAAGCCGCCCCTTTCTGATCTGTGACGACGTCGGCAACGCCGGCGCCGTTCTTCCGACGGGGACGACAGAGCCGCCCCTCTTTTGCTGTGTCGGGCGACGGCCGGCGGGCCGCCCCCGATCTAGGGTTTTAATTTTTTTTTTTGGAAAAAATAATCAAAAAACCAATTTTTTTTGCATAGATCCGAATATTATAACTGATAAAAAATGAATTTTTAACAGATCCGAAACTTAAAACAGATTAAAAATCTGATTTTTATCAGATCTACTACGAGCAGACAATAATTTAAGATCCACAGCATGTGGGCTCTGATACCACTTGTAGAAACTAAAGATCTAGATTAATCATTAAGCAAGACCATGCAAATAATAATCTAGATATATAACATGCGGAATCTTAAATCATTGACCTACTCGAATTTAGCGGAAGCGTACCTGAGTCCATCGCTAATAATCTGAAAGATCCTGACGATAGCGCAACGGTCGATCTTCCAGAATAGCACGAATCAACCGGTTGGAGAATCCCTTTAGCTTTCTCCCGGTTTCTCTCCTAGCGACGGGACGTAGAAAAGACGGCTCAACTTTGTTCGTGTATTCCGGGGACCACGACCGCTAATATTTATAGGCTAGCCTCCATAGCCCTAGGGTTTCCAACTCGGCCCATCAACGAGTTGAAGCCCAATAGTCTCTACACATAAAGGCCCCACAACCTGTTTAACTCATTTAGCCCATTTAATTAATTAAAACCAGATCACTAATATATTGGGCTTAATATGACAGCGTAGCACTTATATAATTATTTACCGCATATTAGCCCAACGTTGGATTAAGGTCCAACTTGTTGGATAAGTTCCAACATGTGACTCATAAGTAAGCAAAGGATGAAAAGAAACAGTGACAATGATTTTTCTTTAATTTCATTATTTTGAGGGGAGCAAAGCTTTTGATCACTGGAAAGGTATGCTGCCCTCTTTTTGGGTATATATTCTATTTGAATTTTTTAGTGAAATTGTTGGCAAAGGCAATGCCACACTCATTGAATAACTGGAACAAAAGTTTTTGCTAACTAGAATAACTGGAAACTTACATGAAGCTTTACTTATATGCAGCGATTCCGTGAAGAGAATGAAGGAAGAGATTTTAGGAGCTTCTGAATCTTTTCAGCATCTTAAGTTGGTATTAATCTTCTCAAAGTATTGAAGTCCCATCATTTATTTTATGGTGTTTTTTAATCTCTGCTTAATATTCCCGAATCCTAAATATAAATCTTCATACTCATACTCATCCTCATCCTAAATATAAATCTTTTTTCTTTTTTCCGTAAGATTTTTTCAGTGATTCCTAAATATAAATCTTTTCAGCGATTCTGTAAGATTTTTTTTCTTTTTTCTTCATACTCATCCTAAATATAAATCTTCTGTGTGAATACATATGTCAGCCAAGACAATATTAGGATGTATTTCCCCACATTTTGAACCCTTCAAAGTACTGATATTTCTATTATTCTCCCTTATTTCTGCAAGCAGACTGTATGCAGCTTCACTTTTCATTGCAATTAGCCAGCAGTGCATTTAATTGCTGCTTACTATATTGTTTTATTACTCAGCAGAAAATGCAACTTGAGAGACGACTGAATGATCGCTGGAGGTGCGTGGCGCTATGGAGGAAGCAGCTGGAGGTGCATGGCACACCTAATCTGGTGCTATGAGGACTCTAGGACTCTGATCTTGACTTTGGTTCCTGCCAAGCAAATGAGCTTCTTAATCACCTTGAGAGCGTGCTCGCCAACTAGCCAGTTTCTGTAAAAAGCGGTTCCCAGATTGTGGAGGTTAAGCCACAGGTTTGAACTTCGTGCCTTATTGGTTCTCTTGTTATAAAGAAGCGTGCGAGGAAACTATGAAATAGATGAGAAACAGAGATGATATAGAAAATGACAGACATGTGTTCCTTAATCTTTACTTTGTCTCTTCTTGTGACCAAAATATGGCAGGAAATGTCTTGAGTCATTTGCATTCTTTGGTCTTGTGCTGGAATCAAATTCAACTTATAGGGAATATGGAATAAACCAAGTATCATATGCAGTGACCTGCATGAGTTTTGTGGTTTTCAAATTTTATGATTTTGAAATTTTGTTAGGTTTTGATTCATCTTGCATTAGGTTTCTTTGTCGTTTTATTACGTCCACCTAAAATAGGTAAGAGTTAAGTAATGTGAAACCCATCAATTGAGATTAATTATATACTGCTTTCTCTAATTAATATACCGTTGTATTTACATATATTTGATTCTTTGTGAGCATAATTGATTCCATACTGAATTAATAAGATCTTCCTTATTTACACATGTTAAAAATTAAGTTTTTTAGGTGTATAGTATTATTAACATGAATAGATAAAAAATGCATATAATAAATTCAAGGGTTGAAATCTCCATTTCTTTCTTTTGGTCTCAGTATCGGTAGCTTTTTGTGTCGATGTCCAGTGCATTGGAAGTGTTGAACCATATGTATCAGAAGTATCAGAATTTTGGTATCGACTGTCGTGGCTCAACATTCTGTTGGTTGCAAGTTAATCTTCTCTTCAAGAAATGCTTCTTCATCATATCCATCATCCAATACATTATTGTACCTTTTTCTAACCTATTATCAACGTGTCATCTTAATGAGGAAGCATCGATGACATTCTACTTTGAGAACCGTCGTATCAAGCAAGAGCCAGTAATCATGAATCATTGTGGGAATATTTCAGCACCATTAATATTGTTGCTAATATAAGTTTGGGTTGGGATATAGTTGTACACAAAATCCTGTAAAGAGAGAATTTTTATATTATATGCAAGTTTATGTTGCCATTATAAGTTAGCTGATATTTTGGACATGTTTTGGTTCCATTTGGGGACAGATATGTTGGTTTGGATGTGTGCACAGAAACCAGTGATGGTTGAGGAAAAGTTGACCTTAACAAACTTTGATTGAAGAATAGAAAATTTTAAACGTTATGTCTATTATTAACTTTGTGCTTAACAGATCTCCTGATCGGATGAAAGGGATTCATGTAGCAGACCCTGATTATTTGTTATTACAGTATAAGCCCTTTTTTAGAATTGTAAGTTTATAACAATGTACTATTTCTAAATGGTATCTAATTTTTATTGTAAGTCCATGTGTATATCTTTTAAGTTCATGTGGTATTGTATACAGTTGCAGGTGCCTTACGGTCTCATAGTAATTGATACTCAATATCATGTTGAAAGTACATCATTTGGGTGTCCAAATAAAATTGGCATTTTGCTAGCATTTTGACAACTTGGTTACTTAGGTGACCATATATTGTTGCATCGTCGTTCACCTTAACTGACGATTGACGCATGGAGATTAATTCATCTCCTTTTGTTGTTGCAAGTTACAAAATTTATACTGTCATCCATGCATTTGTATGCATTTGCCCAGATGCTGAGTCATTATTTCTAGTTACACATTCATTTACTTTTGCTTACAAGTGATATATTCCCGAGCAATTATCAATTTTAGCTTTAATTGGAGGTGTACATAATTTTTCTGTTTTGCTTCTTCCTTTTTACCCATATTGGTGTTTGTAGTTTTCTGTTGGTCGTATTCACCATCTCATGAAGTCTCAGATTGCAGCAAATGGTAGAGTGGGAGCTACGGCTGCGGTATACTCTGCTGCTATTCTCGAGTACTTGACTGCTAAAGTGCTGGAGCTGGCTGGAAACGCAAGCAAGGATATGAAGGTTAAGAGAATCACCCAAGGAACCTCCAGATCACAATTAGAGGGGGCGAAGAAAGGTCAGAAAGCACCGTATGGGATCTATAGCCTAACCCCTAATAGATAACATTTTCATTTTAAGCAACTGATTCAAAATTTGTACTACCTTTGCTCCATAGATGCAGTAAAACAACATAATCAAAATTATACCATTTTCAAAGTTCTTGTGGATTCCGTTGCAATGCTTCTTACTGCTGTTGCATCAATATTCCTCTTTGGCATCCATCTCACACTTGCCGTCTTTCTTGGGTCCACGTAAGTGTTATTACTAATAATCATCAACTAATTTTTATCAAGTAGGTTGGGAGTAAAGACTGAAAGATGATATTTCCTTTCAGGGTTGTTTCTGTCTCTGTATACCTCCACTCAATTGTAAAGCCACAAAAATGAGCTTAACGACGGGAGAGAATGTGAGTATTCAGCAAGGCATGAAGGATATCAGAACTGACAAAACCTGGAAATATGATGACAGAATCGTTTCATAAGCTCAGTTCAACCTACGATTTTCAATTTGCCATCAGGCAAGATGTTTGAGCAGCAGTAGCAACAAGTTTTTATTCTTAATAGAAAATCTTCCAGCGGGCATTGTCCTACTTCCCGTGGCTGGCTTGACGGTAATGCGTTACGGCTGCGGTCATAGCCGGAGGTGGCATCATCCCCGACATCCACAAGTCTCTCATCAACGAATCCTCAAAGGATTGAGTTGCTGCTTCTTTGTTTGCGTTCTTGTTCCTCTCCCCAATCCGTTGATAGTTTTGATTACTTCGGATCTTCAGCATCTTTTGGAGACAATTGTCTGTCCAATTTTTGTTCATTAGCTTCATTAAATTAATCCGCTGATGGTGAAAATCTTTGTTAGGATGCTTTATGCATGTGTGAGTTCTCTGACAGATTGACTAATAGAAAAATACACATCTTTATGAATATGTTATGATGATTGCAAGCTGTGTGTGAGTTATCTGAGCAGATGATTGCGAGTTTGCAGTTATATTTTTATTTGTAAATTTGTTGGGCCAAGGGGCTGTTATGTATTTGTATGTGGAAAACTTTTCTATTGAGGTATGTTGATGTACGTGGAAAGTTTGTATTCATATAGTTTCTTGGAATTTGTTGATGGATGAGAATTTTTTAATTGGATTTTTTTGATATTGTTTATATATGGGAATTTTGATTGTACATCGATGTTTCTTTCTTGTTATGTACATATATGTGAATTTTGATTGTAAACGAATTTTTAGAATTTTTGGTTTTAAAAAATAATAAATAAACACATTAGCCACGGACTGTTTGTGGCTAATATTTTTAGCCACAGATTTGGATTTGGAAAATATCCGTCGCGGAAACCTTTTCGCCACCGAGAATTCGTGGCAAATAAAACAATCTTGCCACGGCATATCCGTGGCTAATGCAGGTTAGCCACTGTGAATTTTTCGGAAATCATCCGTAGCGAATATATGTTTACCACAGAATTTCCATGGCAATAGTTGAAACAATAGCCACGAATATTCCGTGGCTAATACAGTTTACCACGGAAATTTTTTCTGGACTTTTCCGTAGCAAATATACTTTTGCCACGGATTTTCCGTGGCAATAGGTAGAACAATTGCCACGGAATTTCTGTGGCTATAGTTCCGTGGCTAACTTTTCCGCCACGGAATTTCTTCCATTTGCCACGGATTTTTCACATTTGCAATGCCACTTTCCCCCACAGAACAATAGCCACGGAATTTATAAAAATCCGTGGCTATTGGGTATTAGCCACTGATTTTAGGGTATTAGCCACAGATTTGTCCGTGGCTAATGTCCAATTTTCCAGTAGTCATGTGTTGAACTTGCAATAAACACATCCCTCGATAACACAGAAAGCAATCGAGTGGCACGTGCAACCCCCGTCCATGAAATTTGAAAGATTCTCGAGGCGACGCTAAGGTAATTCTAAAGTTAAGACTTCTAAAACTGCTTGCTATGTTAGTGGGTACCGAAATTTTGAAATGAAGCTGGGAGAGTCAATTACGGATATGTTCACTCACTTCACGGTGACCATCAACACTCTTCGGGACTTGGTAAAAGCTATACCTAAAGTGACAATGTGACCAAGCTACTTCAATTTATCTCACCCGAATGGGAAAGGAAGGTCACAGCCATTGAGGAGGGAAACGATCTTTCCAAGTACACCTTGGAAGACTTGATTAACAACCTCGCGGCATATGAGCATTGACTACAACAAAGGAAAGATAAGGAGCAAGCCAAGAAGAAATCTATAGCTCTCAAAGCCACATCAAAAACAGAGGTGTCTGAAGATGAAGTGAATGAACAAATAGCTCTCATTTCCAAGGTTTTCAAAAAAATCCTCAAGGCATGTAAGTCTCAACACTGAAAACATAGATTATCAAACGACTATATTTGCTTTAAATGAAATAATCCATGGCATTTGAAGAGTGATTGCCCACTAGCAAAGAGAAAGGGAAGGGACAATGTGAAGATCAAAAATCCAAAAAGAAAAGTGTTTGCGACTTGAGATAGGAGTGATAAGGATGGAAGCTTCGATTCTTCATCATCCTCATCCGAAGAATAAGAAGAAGAAAGAAAGAAAAGAAGGATCCTACATGTGCTTCATTGCCAAGATGGACAACAAGATAAAATATTATGACTCACACTCAAGCGATAGTGATTCTAGTGGTAATGAGTGTGATTGGAAGGAAAAGTATCGCAAGCTTTAGGCACAATATGAGCACAATATGAACAAAACATAAAAGAACTCTTGACTCCTAAGAAAAAGCATAAAATTTATAATACTAGTTCTTCTAACCTTGAATTAGAAAAGATTAGTGAAGAAAATATAAAATTGACTAGTAAGAATAATAAACTCAAAGCATTGAATAAGAAACTTAGTGTAGAATATAAAGACCTTAGTGAGAATCTAGAGACCTAGAAAATACCATGACCGTCATGAAGACTAAACATGATGATTTGTGTAGTAATATTGCTAGGTTTAACAAAGGTAAAGAAAAATTAGATGATATATTTAAGTCACAAATTCCCTCAAATAGCAAACATGGCCTAGGATATAAGACACATCAAAATATTAAGGCTACTCATCATCCTATGGTTCGTAAAACTACAAATGGGGTTGTCAAAGTTTGGTTACACAAGAAAGGGACCATCTAAATGAAGGATGAATATGTTAATAGTTTTATGAACAATGCTTATTTTATTAGTGATTATAGATTTTTATATGATAAAAAAGCTAAACCCAATTGGGGTTGGTTTCCTATTGTTTGATATCATCTTTTGATTGCTAATCTCATGGACTCAAAGCAATGAGTACCAAATTTTTTTGATTTTCAGGTACTCATATGTATGATACGACTAGAAGCAAGCCTCCAAGACTATGCATAATTTCAGGGAAAGGATCAAAAATGATGAGCAAACTTGCAGGGAGAGCTAATTATTTAGATATTCCAGTACGTAAAAATTTTTAATGATTAACACATGGTATATTTATAGTATCATGCACTCATTTTGTTAGATATTGAGTCATTTTCAGTCTTCTTCATATATTTAGGGGAGAGATATGCATATGGGGAGAATGTTTTCAAAAGCTTACTTGATTTTCAAATAGAGGAGGGTACACTTAACTGAATATTTTTTAATGATAACAAAAGGGGAGGAGTTATTAGATGCCCATACATAATCATATAATGATCATATATCATATGCAATACTTGGTATCTAGGGCATGCTAGAGTGATGTGTTGGAGGTTGGGTAAGTATGTTTTTAAGTATGTTTTTCAATATTATTCATGCATGTTTGTTATCATCAAAAAGGTGGAGAATATTGAGATATTGAGTCTTACCTTGTAAGTTTTGATGATGAGCAAACTTATCATCTAATATTTAGGAGTGCATGTATAAAAGCTTAAGGAAAATCAAAGAAGCACTCAATGGCTAAGTGTTGAGCTCAACAAGGCCATGGATCAATTGAAGCAAGACAAAGAGCTTGAGGAATTAAGAATGCATTAAATTGTATTCATTGTAATATTTATTTGATGTATTTTTATTTTCTTTGTATTTGCTTGTTAACTTGCTAGAAGCGCACACAATAGGAACACTTTAAAAATGCTTTAAAATATTTTTAAATTCATTTAAGTACTCTTTAAGGATACATTTCTACGTATATGTAAAGGAGTCGACTACTATTCTAGTAGGAGTCGACTACTTTGAACTATGATGTTATTAGTACTTACTGTCCCATTAAAGTAGCTGACTGCTGTTGTATAGGGAGTTGACTACTGATCGAGAGTTGATTACTCCATATATAGGAGTCGACTACAATGGCCCCAACGGTAAAATTTGACCAGCTTCGTGATTTATAGAAGTGTGTCGAATTTAGCTGTTGGAGGAGAGTTTAGGGAATCTGTTTTGTGTAGGATTCACCCTTATATATATGGGATTGGGTTTTGGTTTTAGTATGAAGTTTTGATCAATCTTTTTTAAAGAAAAATTGTTCTTGATCTAAAAAGTTTTCAATGCACTCTTGGCCAAAATTCTTCAAAAGATTTCAATTTTTCTTGGCCTAAACTCTAGATCTCCCAAAGCTTAAAAATCTCTGCTATTGGAGATCACCACTATAGTCATTACACATCTACACAAGGCTTCAATGTAAATCTATAAGTAAAAGTGTATCCTTTCTTAAATTGTAAGTGAAACTCCTTTTAGAAAAAGATGATAAGTTTGTAAGTTGTAAATTTCTCTTGGAAAGAAGTGTTGTAACTATTTTTGATAATAGTGGATTTAGCCAAGTGGGACTTGAGTGGCTGGAGTAGGATACATTGTATCCAGATCAGGATACATCTCTTGTTTGTGTTCGCTCTCTATTTTCTATGTTGTGATTATTATCTCGTGTGCTCATTTCTGTTGCATACTATTGCTTGAGATAAATATTGTTGATTACAAGTAAGTTGAATAACTCCAATCATAATTCTAGATAGATTTTCTAGAATGTTTGTTGTATTTAATATATGCTATTCAATCCCCTTCTAGTGTCTATTTACTATCCACATGGATCCCAACATTTTGTTGTTTGCATTCTTTTTCTTCAATTCTAACTTTTAATTCTTCTTCTAACTCTGTTTAGTTTGGCAAAACAGCATTGTCTGATTACCACCATGTTGATGCTTCATCGAACACCACATTTCTTGAAACATAACAACGTCTCGTATTTGGATTGCAACACTTCCATCATTTTCTTTGATCATCATAACCAATGAAGATACATTGAATCACCTTTTTGTTGAACTTCGTCTGCTTCTCTTTTGGAATAAAAACATAGCAAGCGCACTTGAACGTTCTGAAGTGGCTGCCTGTAGGTTTCCTGTGTCAGAAAATTTGGAATTGTGACTTGAATTCTGATCTTACTTGAGAAAGTCTGTTGATTACATGAGCTACAATCCTTGTGCTTTCTGCCTAGAAGCATGGAGGCATGTTCTTTGCATGTAGCATGCTTCGATAGGTCTTTGCGAGGTGCATGATCTTCCTTTCAGTAGCTTTGTTTTGCTGAAGGGTATTTGAACAAGTCAATTGTCTCCTTATGCGATTCGTCCACAAGTATGCGGTGAAATCCTCAGAAGTGTACTCTCCTCCATTATCTGTTCTCAAGCATTGAATCTTTCTTCCTATGTTTGGCTCTACCTCCTCCTTAAACTTCTTAAATATTTCTAAGGTTTTAGATTTTTCTTTCATTGAGTATACTCAGACGTACCTTGAGTAATCATCGATGAATGTCACCATGTAACGTTTCTCACTAATTGGTGATTGCTTTACTGGTCGAAATACATCTAGTGTACTAGCGACAGAGGTTGCTTGGCCATGTACTTTGATTCTTGATAGGGAAGCTAGTGCGCCTTCCCATACTGGCACCACACAAATCGTGTCTTTCCAAACATCAATCTTGGGAATCCCGTTCACGAATGACTTGTCGATAATCACCTTCCACTTGTGGTAACTGACATGTCCTAAGCGTGCATGTCATAGTTTTGCACCATCCTTATCAGCCTTGTATGTTGACTCGGCTGACATCACGTATACTGAATTCTTCTTATCTTCTTCCAAGATGGTTTTGCCAATAATTTTGACATCTCGATAGACTTTGATATCGTTTGGACTTGGACTTGCTAGCTGTGATACAAATAAGATGTTCTTCTTTATTCTGAAGACATGTAGAACATTTTGAATTTCAACCTTATTATCATTGTTTTGAGGAGTTATCATTGTGTCTCTGACATGATTGATCGGAAGCTTTGTGTCATCTGCAGTAATCACCACTCAGTCTCTCTTATATACTGTTAAATTTGTGAGCTTCACTTTGTCGCTCGTCATATGGCTTGTAGCTCTAGAGTTAACAATCCAATTTTGTTTTAGTAAATGCTTCCTTGGTTCGTAGCTAACAATGCCTAACTTGCCTTTGTGTCTCGTAATAGAACTGGATCATGATAGAGTTATCCTACTTCGATATCGACGGCTGTGGATGTGGCTAGGATGTCACATTCTTCTTCAATGTTTTCATGAGTGGATGTTATGGTTACATTTCCTTGGATTGATCTCCTTCTAGACTAACAATTCCTGGCAAAGTGTCCATTCTTTTCGCAGTTGATGTGCTCCTCAGATTTACGTTTATAACTGCTAGAGGGCACTTCTTCTTTGTCGCGTCCCTTGAATGCTCCTCCTTTCTGGTAGCTCCTCTTTGATTGCTCCTTTAATTTTCTTCTCTTAAGTGTATGAACTTTGGGTTACTCCGCCACATTGATTTATTCCCGCATCCGCTAAATAAGGCATGCTCCTCTGGCTTCACAAAAAGTCTAGCCATTTGTTTGGCTAAAGCTTCATGATCAGCTAAGATATTTTCTAATTGTTCCAAAGTTGGTTCGGTAGCCCAACCTTGGGTAGCTGAAATAATACTTGTGTACTCAGGCCTTAATCCATGAATTATTTTTTATCATCCTTACCTCAAAGAGTTGGGATTTTGGATCTAAGTCCAAAGTCTCTTGGTAAATGGATTTTGCTTTTGTAAAATAATTTGTTATCGCCATATTCTCTTGCTTTAGTGACATAAGTTCATTTTCTAATAATTGAAGGCAAGCATTATTTTTCTGAGATAATCGAGCAGCCAAAATATTCCAATCTTGTTTAGGTGTGGTGGTGTATTTGGTGTGCTCCAACATTACTTCTTCTATCGTAGTCTTGATTGCAAGCATGACTTTAACAGACTTGATCTTTTATTTTAAGTGTAGTGGTATATGCTTCTATAGGTGGAGTGGTCTCTTCTCTCTTGATGATGTGTAGTAGATCTAGGCTTTCAAGGTAGGACTCCATGCACGTCTTTCAGGTGTTGTAATTCTGTCCATTTAGTTTTTTTGATAATGTTTACAGAGTTGAATTCCGTTATGGTGATTTAGTATGAGCCCAGTCAATAATAAGTAGGCTTGGTCCCCGACCAACTAGCTTCACAGTCCCAGATTGTGCAAAATCAGTTGCTCCTTGAGCGGACAAAAAAGGATCCATGCACCTTCAAAATTCGGGTCCCACAGCGCTTGGTTCTGATACAATATTATTGAGCACTGACTATAACTTATTACAGTGCAGAACTAATATTACACAAAACATTTACACAGCCTCTCTTTCTCACACATACACACCACACTTAATTACATGCACTTCTCAACACCACTCCTCTTTCTCACACTTAAACTTCTCAACACATACACTTAGCTACACTTCTCCACTCACTTTTAGAAGGTAACCATGTTTATATATTTATAGTCCTCAGTGCAAGTTCTTAGAGTTGAAAACGAACTTGCAGAAGTTACTAGATGTTTCTAGAGTTGAAGACTAATTTGCAGAAGTTGTTAGATTTCTAGAAGTTTCAAGATTTTAGGTATTTTGTTTAAAAGACTACGGGTCAAAGTAAAGGGCCTTCCAGGTTTTTTTGGGCTCAAATATTGGGCTAATTTAACACAAGCAACATGAAATTTTTACTAAATTGTTGCATTATTATTAGAACAGTGCAAATGTTGAAATTAGAGAAGAGATATTGAAAAAAAAATCTTCCTTTTTAATGCCAAAACAGATTAGGTTCCAAAATAGCGCAATGAATTGTTAAAAATAATTCATAATTTTCTATAATAATTTAGAATCATGTGGAAGCATGTGAAAGCATGTGAAAGCATGTGGAAGTAATAAACATTATTGGAGTTTTCAATATACATATATGAATTACTTTTCATAAATGCTATTATATTATTCAATGTATCTAGGTGCATGTATTTACATGCACTTAGAAAGTTATGATATAATTAATTATGTATCTAGAATTGTCCATCTAGGCCTATAAATACCCCAGGCCTATGTCATTTGTAATCACTTCAAAAAAAATTTGAAACAAACCATTCCATCAAATGATACTACTTTGAGCTTAGCAAAAGTAGATTCATAAAAATTGTTAAAGCAAATCTCCTTTGCCTTGGTATCAAGCATTCTTTCTAATCATCCTCCTTTATCCACATCATCACCCTTTTGCCTCTAAACTTATATCATCTAACCTAATGGCAACTATGCTTACATACTCACCAAATCAAGTCACCATCTTCGATGACTAACACTAAGACAATTGGTGTAGTCAAATGAGAATCATTTTCATTTCTCAAGATTATTGGTAAGTGGTAAATGATGCTTATGAAGAGCCACCTAAAGGAGGAAGTTCATCCACTTGGTCTGATGCCCAACGAGCTCAATACAAAGAAAATATGAAGAAAGATGTATGTGCATTGAAGCTTATTCATCAAGGAGTAAGAAAGACCATATTTCCTCGATATTTGGTAAAAATAAAGCAAAAGAAGCTTGGGATATTCTGAAAGAAGAATTTGTCGGAGATGATAAAGTGATCGCTAGGATGCTACAATACTTGTGGAAAGACTTTGACAATATGTGAATGAAAGAGTATGAAAGTTGTCAAAGTTTTTATCTAACGTTGCTGAAACTAGTTATGATGATACCATTGAAGATAAAAAAGATCGTTCAAAAGATTCCCTCTTCCCCAACGTTTGATCATGCGGTGGCGGCAATTGAAGAATCAAAATATCTTTCCAACTATTCTTTTAACAAGCTCATGTGCTCTCTTCAAACACATGAGGAAAGAATCAATACGATATTCACGAATCTTCGACCATAGCAAGCATTTCAATTGAAAGTATTCCTCAAGCCATAAAAATCTAAGAATGATTCTTCCTCAAAATTTAAAGGCAGCGGGAGTTTCAGCCATATTCAAAAGTCAAAAGAAGTAAATGTAATTTTCAACCTAAAAATTCTAATGATAGTTATATCATTTGCAAGAAAAATAATCATGAGTCGAAAGAATGTTATTTCAAGTGTAAAAGATGTAAAATTCCTAATCATTTCCAAAAAGAAATTGTTGGTTTCAAGAAAGAAAGAAAAGGGAAATCAAGAAGCCAATAACGAAGAAGAGAGAGTCTGGAGATAGAAAATGTCAAAGCGTCAAGAAGCATCTATGAGCTAAGAGTGGGTGTTGAAATGTATCATAATTTTCTAAAATAATTTAAAAGAATGTGGAAGCATGTGAAAGCATGTGAAAGCGATAAATGCTTTTGGAGTTTCCAATGTACCTAGGTGCATGTACCTTCGTAAATACTATTGTATTATCCAATGTATCTATGTGCATGTATTAGCATGTACTTAGAAAATTGTGATATAATTAATTATGTATCTAGAATTGTTCATCTAGGACACTGAACCCCCAAGGCCTATGTCATTTGTAATCATTTTTCAAAAAATGAAACAACCCATTCCATCAAATGTGACCTCTTTGAGTTGTAGCAAAAATAGATTAAAATTCATAAAAATTCCTAAAGCAAATCTCCTCTAGCTTCTAGATGTACACACACTTGAGTTGGGTTGCTAATGCCTGACGTCATCAGTTCACTGCTTTTGTCATTCTGGAACTATCAGTGTTTCTTTGGCTGCATGCTATCTAGATCTGCATTTTTTTTCCTCTTAAATTAAACATGGAGAAAGGGTTAAACAGACCTAAAAGGTTTAATGCATTCAATAGATCAAAATGCCAAAAATAAAAAAGGTTGAAATAGTGAATAAACTACATAGATGTGTGTTAAGGATGTATCCTTACATAGAGCTGAAGCCCACAGAAGTCCAGAAAACTACATTAAAGCAGCGAACTTGGTTGCTCTTCTCGTATGAGTCTCCCTTGCAAATTGGCAAGCCAATGCAGTTGCCATTTTCACCTGTAAGTAGAGAACAAATCACCATATGCAGACGTTGAATGTATTATGTGCAATACACACACAGCTGGTTACATACACACCAACTACCGACTGCTTGAAACTAAGAAAGAACATCTACTCAAATATCCATCGGTAGGCTGAGCCAACAAAGATAAGCTCATCATCAGCATCAGCATCAACCCATTGATTGAAATAAGGAGGCCGCCGAGCAATGCAATATGACAGTATAGCATACTCGGGTATCACACTAACACAATATTTTGGCATAGCGATACAAACAAATATGACAGTATAGCATACTCAGATCTAATGCTAATATGAGTTAAACCATCACTCAGACCTCCAGGGAGAGCTTGAAATGAATCTCAAACCCACATGTGGCTATGGGTGTAACTTTCTCTAGAATGCCTCCTCTTGCTTTGCCCAGATAATGTGATGCACGAAGACGAGGGACTTCTCTTTGATCTCTTCTCTAGGGGGAGGTGCTGCAGGAGTACCTCCTCGATGATCTCCGCACCCCAGGTGACAGCTCCTTGAATAGCTTCTCCTTGATCTCCTCCTCAAACTTGCAGATGATCTCCGCATCCAAAAAACTGTCCCCATGTTACCGCTAACCCAAAAAAAGAAAGAAAAAGAACCCCCGAAAGGGATTTCTGCATGGATAATCCAGTTCTGTAGGATAATCACATGGCACACTCCTTGCAAGGGGCCACACCTTCAGGGCCATCTCGAAGTTTAAGGTTGTGAGAAACTCGTAGTAGGAAACATTATGATAAGAAAAATTCAAGAGGCTTTAAAGTATGATTTATTTCTTGAGCGCATTCATCCGGTCCCTGAGGTAATACAGCTTCGCCCTCCTCACTTTCTTCTTGTCCAGTACCTTCATTTCCTTGATATTTGGTGAATATCTGTTGCAGGATTAACAGAGTAAATCAAGAGTTGTAAAATACCACAAAAAATAAATCAATTGCAATTGGCATAACAAGAATCTCAAGTTACAATGACATAATTAAACAAAAATTACAGCAACAGAATAGCATTTGCGACTTTACCAGGCACCGTCCAAAAAAGATTATAATCATAATGTGTACAGTAGTGAATGTTAAAATGTCAATTAAACTGCAAAAGCAAAATATATAAAGTTATTTGGCCGACATCAAAATATGATCTTTATCTGTCATTTCTTAGAGAAGAAATATGTTAATAAAGTATTGAACGAAGAAACGCCCCTGTTAGAATATAAAACTATAACCCTCAGTCATTGCCACAACTCTAGAGTTTTCGTGCAGTTGCATGAACTCTAAGATGGTATACAAACAAATCAAGTTGCACGTCTCATTAGACACATACAAAACATATAACTGTTAGAACATAAAACTATAACCCTCAATCATTGCCACAGCTCTAGAGTTTTCGTGCAGTTGCATGAGCTCTAAGATGATATAAAAGCAAATCAAGTTGCAAATCTCATTAGACACATTCAAAACATCGAAACAAAAATGTAAAAGACTAGGCTTCAACCCATTATTACAGGATGCTCAACTTGCAGGAGCATGTTAGAATATAAAACTATAGCATAGCGCTGGTGAGGATGTAGGAATGTTACGAGCCCCGACAACTGTATAATTCTTTTGACATATTTTCATCAGACAGCATGGAGCATTGTCACTTAACAGCTTACGGTAGAGTGTCACTGTTAGCTACAGCTGTTTTAGCAACCTCCAACTTCCATTGTGGCCCAAAGAATAAAAAAACAAGCAAATAATAAATACACTAAACACTAATAAGATGGGGTCACTCTGTGTCAATGTAATAACATCCCTGCTCACATATGAACCAGACTTATTCTGTTAGTGCATGTCAATAAAAGTCGCATGTCACGGTGGTTCGATGGAAGTTGAGAGAAGAATCGAGGGGAATGAAGTAAATATATCGACTTGCAAAATTTTAGTTCTATTGCAGTAGTACATGTCTGGAGGTATCAATTCTACCTCAACAATAGTAGAGTTGCGCTGCCATACATGACTAATAAGAGCTTTAAAACTTCGGATTCTGCTAAGGTGGACCCATGGAAACTCTTGTATGAACAAGATCTAGCTAATTTACAGGAAACTTGGAATAGAATTACAAGTTCGGGCTATTAAAGTTCAGTGAAGTAGAAAATACTGCAAGATGATGTCTACCAATCCCTAAAATCCCATTCCCAGAGAAAGCCAGACAGCTAGATAGATATATAGATCTATATAGAGAACTTCAACACGTTATGTACATGACATGATGAACATCAAGAAATGCACATGTTATTTTAGAAGGTGAGAGCAAGAGCAAACGAGCGAGAGATGATGATTTTAAGTAGGAAAATTCTAATTAATGTTCAATGTCATGCATTGTCAAAAGACAGCAGCCGAGAATGTCCTTAATAGCATAATTGCTCACATCAAGCACACTCGATATTGGGTTGGCATTTCAATTTAGTTATAGATAATAGTAATAGGTAAATGTGCCAATAGTTATGCATGTTTCTGCCTTTCTGGGACTTCAATATTCAAAGTTCAGATCCATTTTATGCTGTCACAGTAATGCAAGTGAAAACTGGGACGGATTATCATCAAGTATATTAAACCAACTTAATTATTCGAACTTTGCATTCATAAATTATATATACTAGACAGGAAGAAGTGATTATCAAATTGAAATGTATGTATTAAAATACATGTAATCTATGCAAGTTAGCAGAAATTTTAGTTCCTCACTCCATTTATGATATTGTAATAACAACTAACGGGAACAACTTGCCAATGTTGTTTAGCCTTCAAAGCTATAAAATAGGTATATAACTGGATTGTTCAGTATATTAAATACAGCAGAAACTAACGTTTTGATAGATGAGATTTTAACTCAGGCAGTCCACCAGGTAGTCTAGGGTTCAGCGGTTAGCCTAGGCACTTCACCCATTATTTATGCTGGCTACTTAAGTGTGGTCATTTCTCCACATACTCAAGGCTAAAATCCTGACAAAATGCAAGCACTGCTTTTAAGGATTTTGCTTGTTCACATAGATTCATCCTGAAATTCCAATAACTCAAGCTGACCAGATACATGCAAGAATATGATGGGAACACTAGGACGTGATTGGTCATCCTGCTAACACTTAAAAGTCACCACCCAAGTACATGACTCCATCTTCAGATAGCTCATACGTAATGGATCTCTTAACAGCATCCACCCCTTAAAATTTTCTTTTACTAGTAACATTTTTGTAACACCAACCACCATCAACTGTTTTGACTAGACAACCACTAGATGATTAGACTGGACAGAACCAACACCTGGAGGGTTTCTATATTTCATGGGTGCTAATTAGAGGGATAGCCTGGGACCTCCACAACAACCCAACCCCTTCACCACTGAGCCATGCATTAGTGGACTCGCTATTTCCCGTTCTACTGAATTACCAATGCATTACCATGCTTTATAATGAACAAGTAGCCAGCTCATACTCATATCTATCATCAAATCCCAAATAAATAATAAACAGAAAATCATTGATACAAAGATGCAATTATATGGGTCAACAATCACTATAAATGAAAGGGAAGTAAAATCCCTGACGCTTAAATGACAAAATGAAATATGACTTCAAATATTGAAACAGTTCAACTTACAAAGGAAAGACAGATTCCACCCCAACACCTGCCACCTGTCTGCGTAATCTGAAAGTTGTGTTGAGACCAGCATTTCGCCTTGCTATGACAATGCCTTTTAAAATTGAAACACGACGTTTGTTCTCAGGAACTTCCTGAAGGAAAAAAAAAAGGTTTGTAATACTGGTCTTGGCTGAATAGAAAGTGATGGCAACAAATAAGAAAACAAGGGAGAAAAACAAATGCAATTCTTTTCATTGTTTTTGCTGTTTTCTACTTTCAAGTAGCGAAAATATATCTCAGTTTGTACCCCCCCGGATGGCAGTAATGACCTGACCCGACTGGCCCGACCTGGCCCGACCCGGTTTTGACCTGGCCCGGCCCGACCCGCAGATGGGTCGGGGCAAGCTTGGGCTTCGTATACGGCCCGGCCCGCCCCGATAAACTATATAAGTTCTAAAAAACCTTACTATTTTAATGCGAACCATGCGGCCAGTCTATAACCCATAACTCATACTCTGTTCCACTGTTCTTCCAATTGAGCCAATTCCCAATTCCAAATTACCAAATATATCACAATTCTCCCAATTTTGAAATAAAAATTTTGTTTTGGATTCATAGAGATGGTAGTAATGACCTGACCCGACCGGCCCGGCCCGGTTTTGGTAAGAAGTTTTACCCACCCCGGCCCGAGACCCGCCCTGTAGACGGGACGGGGCAAGCTTGTGTAGTTAAATACCCGACCCGCCCCGTAATATTGCCATCCCCCCCCCCCCCCCCCCCCCCCGCGGCCGCCCGAAAAGAACCCCCTCACACAACAAAAATAAACAATTTTCTAACTCTCTAGTTTCTTTCTTTTTGCCCCATCTTCAGGAACAAACTAGGTTTAATGTCTGTACTGTGGGCATATAAAACAGAAAAAGGATAGCCAAAGAAAGAAGGAAGATGACCTACTATCCTACCACTTTTAGCTGGATGATATAGCCAGGTTTAATATCAGGAATCTCTCTGTCAGCTTTCACTTTGCCCACTGCTTCTTTATCCAGAATCTGCCAATAGCAGAAATTAAATTATTAACAGGAATAATGACTGGAAGAGCTACGAATCCTTCTTTCAGCAAACAATGACATCAGTTGCCTTCAAACCATGTTGCTAATTAGTGAACACAAGTAGGCGCTTGCCAAGATGGCTAAACGTCAGTAACCTAGTTCTGCTATCAGTGCCCACTTACATTCATGATGTGCTTTGCTGTTTTGTCGAGCCTCTTAAATTTTACACGTTGTGGTTGACATACATCTGGTGAGTCAGTAGTTTCGCCTCCACTTGTTGATGGATCAGGATGAACCAGAGTTGTCATGCACCTGAAAGGAGGTGTATTTCCAGCATTGCTTTTCTGAAACTTCCCATGATTAGGCAGTGTTAGCTCCCTAGAAATGTGCAGCTTGTTCTCCTAGAAGAAACAGAAGGGCATAGATTCAAAACAAATAATGTTCCCAAAAAGGACCTAAATCAATGCACGGATCCACACTAGTACTCCATGAATATGTAAATGGATGATGCATCATAACTTGATCTAATTTCCGTCAAATTAGCAGGAACAGCGCATGTGAGCTGTTGAAAGGCTTAAGTTAATCATGTTGGTAATTAAATTATGTGCATATTCACGTACATGAACATGTATGTTCAACAACAACTAAGCTTATGATTGAAGCAAATTACCACAACTGTAATTGTTATTATTTCATGTGTTGCTTGAGAAGTTGTGCGTGTGTTATACAACTTGAATATGAAATTGTAACAAATCCAACTTTTATAAATTATATCTTTGGAAATATCATGTATATTTTTGTTTGTCACAACCAATAGACCACCATGCATTTACACAAATGAGGGGTGTTGCTATAAATTCGCTCAAAAAGTAGACATACAAGGGTTCATTTGGATACAAATGGTCAAAATCACAAATTTTATTTTGTAAGTATACGATATTCTGAAACATGAAATAAAAGTTTTGACTCGGATTAGAATGTCAGATATCTTGATATGTTAAAACGATCACTATTCTGGTAAATATGTGATTTTACAAGCCACACAGATTTTTCAGATATGAACCCTCGAATATCATGAAATTTTCATTGCCATCCGAATAGATATAAAGGCTCCCTAGTTTGTGATTGCAATAATCATATTAAAGGATGCATCAATTCAAACACAAAACAATACACATGATTAAGAACAGTTTGCTAAATGTCTCCAAAGCCCACATTGCTGAAGACCACGATGAAGCTTAAGGTTCTCTCCCAATTTATTGTGCCGCATAGATAACTGAATACCATGATTCAGAAAAAGACTACTAGTACAAGATTTTATACTCACATTCCTCAATCTAGGAATTATCAACATTGCAACTTAGCAACCAATCTTTTCTACAAGTCTACCTTTTAGTTATCATAACATGGCTACCATACCACTATCAAAGTCCCCCCCCCCCCCCAAAAAAAAAAAAGAAAAGAAAAGAAAAGAAAACCAAACCAAAAAAAACAAAAAATTATCATCAAGTGCCTCCATAATCCCAGTGCAGCAACAAGAAATAAATTCAGCAACACCATAGCATCGCACCAACTCAAGATTTTTTTATTTAGAAAACTATGTGCTTCGTGTTTCCTAGTTGTCTCAATATAATATAATATAAACACTATATCAAGAACTTCCACAATTTCCTAGTTTTATCTTCAATTTGCATCCGAGATCCTCAAATGCATCCAGTTAATGAATTTCCGCTCTTGTTTTGGACGTGACAAAGAGGTGGATCAGTACTCAGTAGTCCTTGAGGGCCACCATGTTATAAAATCTCACACCCTTGCAAATGAAACATTGCATCATCAAAGATTGCAGCATTGTAATCTGTCAGAATGTCACCTTTTGTACCATCACTAGTTTACAATCCCTGTCTACCTCATCATCCCCATCCAAAGGACATACTTATTTGTTTTGGATTGTTTTGGATTGTTTTGATATGTTTAGGTCTCATTTTTCCATCAAATTTATAACAAATCATGCCATATTAAAATTCCAACTATTTAAAGGACATGCGCTTAGTTTTCAATTTTTTAAAAGTTGCATTTGGCCAATAAAATTTTGTTTCTTTAGCCATTTAATTCTAATTTGCTGCCTCCGTACCCAATCTTATAACTTCGAGTAACTGAAAATTTTATGTTGGCTCATGGTTGTTATCCGATTTATGATTTTTCACATATGGCCATTTGATGATCAAATTATGGCCATCTATTGAGAGTTTCAAGTTGGCTCCGAAACTATACGGTCTAAATAAAGCATTGGATAGCTGTGGCTATTCGTTTGAGCTTTAATTATCAGGAAATTGGTTGTTATGAAATCCCTACGGTTATAGAAATTTCCTTGCTGATAGTTTGGCTTCCAGTTTGGTTAGTGGCAACCAACATAGAGAATTCTTGATTAAATGCTTTTACTCTTAATGTTGGTTACGACCTTCCATTGTAAGCCATATATGCGTGTTTTACAATTCTTGGTACATGGGCTTAATTCCATGCTATAGTCCATTATGTCTCTTGGGATACAACAAATGTCACTAACTATAGGTTTAAGACCGAAAGCCACCTATACATATGAAGGCATGCCCATGTATCTCGTCTTATCTTGAAATTTCAACTTGAGGGTTCTAGAATATTTTATTTGAAAATAATGAATTTTTCGATCATTAATGTATTTTTGCCTTTGACTTGGGTGCTTATATCTCCCCATTCTGTAGAGTTTGTCGGTAATGGAGTGTTATTAGTAGGATAATGTTAACTCTAACCATATATACAAGGAAATTGCAAAACCCACTCGTGTTCTATGGGCAAAGAGGAACTAATGTCCCTAATCTAAGAAATTAGCAGAAAAAATTATGGTTTAACAAAAATCATTAAAACTTAAATTTTTAAATAAGAAAGGTACTCTTGTTGTGACACAAAAAACAAATCTTTTTTTAATAAATAAGAAAGCTTCCAAGTTTCACTATCTTGTGCTTTCCAGAAATAAGCAAAGTAACATATTCTGTAAAAAATTAAATCAAAATATCTTTGATTATACAAACAAGAAAACAGACATTTCCTTGATATAACAAATTTCTGTGTCACATTAAGCATGCGCACCTAAGCATCAAAAAATGATATATAAAATCCTACTCATCCCTCTCTTTTGTTGTTTTAGTTGTCCTACTATATCGTCTCTATCCTACCTCCGTCTCTTCTCTCCTATGTTCCCTCTTTCCCCATCTCATCGTTATCCCTTCTTTTTCTCTCATGTGCCCTCCCTCCCTCCCTCCCTCCCTCCCTCATGCTCTTTCATACACCCACATCTGCTCCATCCAAATACTACTATCAACATCAATGGAACCAACATGATACAAAGCCCGTATCCATCCATATTTCCCTTATTGTTCTCCCTTATCTCAAGCTTACTGCTTCTTGCAACAAGTTGCAACTTGTTTGTTTGATGTTTGCTTATTGCAAGCATCATCAATTTTGAGAAAGAAGTCTGAGAATGAAGGTTTTAGTGTGTGCAAGCCCTAGCGGGTGCGAGTTTGGATGGTGCGGGTGCAGTTCTTAGCGGATGCGAGTTTGGATAGACTAAGCATGAGAGAGCAAGTTGAGAGAAGCGGAGGGCTTAATAGATAAGAAAGAGTGCAAGAGAAATAGGAGAGATGAGAAAGATGATAGAAACGAGAGAAGAGAAAGAAGGCATAAGAGGGAGAAAAGATCAGGAATGAGAAAGGATGGAGAGAATGGGAGGATGGATATGAATGATAGAAAGTGGAAGAGTTCAATGACCACAGTAAAAAACGATGGTGGGGTACAATTGAAAAAATTTAAATTTAAACGGCTTTTGTTATGTTAATGAATGTTTCTGTTAATTTATTAGATTATTAATGTTAGTTTTACTATGCCAATATAACATTGATGGTTTTTGCAAGCTATACATATGGCGGGCTTCATGTGTGAAAAGTGCGCATGGAAAACCCGTGTGAAAAGTTTTTTATTTTTATTTATTGAAAAAAATTCAAATTTTTTTCATAATTTAATCCATACATTTATATAACCATAAAAAATAATGGATGAACGCTAGAGGGATTTGACCATCGATCAAGCCATTACAAATTTTACGATTTGACCAATATAACTTTTTTAACAATCTGAATAGCAAATAGAGGTGGATTTTTATGATTTTTCGTAAGTGCATGTATTAACATATGTAGAACACATCCAACGGTTTGGATCTTTAAAAACTATCCAGAAAACTCTTTTTGCTCAGTTTTTACACTGAGGTCTTATTGCATATGAAAATTTCATATATATATATATATATATATATATATATCAGAAAAATATATATGTGCTTTCAGCATAGGAAAATTTCTAAAGCCCGTTTTATTTTAAAAAATTGAAATTTTCTTGTGCTTTGTTATACCCATAATGGATGACCACCACACCAAAATCAAGTGAATCCAATGCTATTTGACACCAATCTACCTATTGTAAATTCAACGATTTCAGATAAAAAGAACTTTTTACAACATGTGGATCGCTGGTCAAATGCCCTAGGATCCACTCATATTTGACATTTTGATGTTTTAGAATGTATACAACCTTAAAAAAATTCAAATTTTTTAAAAAATATGAATGTCGGCTTCGGAAGTTTTCTCGCACTGACAGTGTTTGTGCGTGTGAAAAAGAAGAAAGGAGATATCTCCCACTTCTTTCTCTATCAAAATTTCATCCCATTTCTATTCTTTTATTGGGCATGGTGAGATCACAATTTGTGGTTATTCCCTCTAAGTTTGTGCACTAAGTCATCGGTACATAAGGGTTTGTACCGCTAGGAGACGCACTTGCGTTACCAAACCGCATATTGTCGGTGTTTGTCCTTTAGAGCAACAAATATGATCCTACCTTGAAGCTGATAATATTTTTTTCTAACATATTCCATTTCATTTTACTAGATTTAATTTCACTTTGAATTCAAATATTTGAACGGTACACTCACAAGTTTACGATCTCCAACTACCTCATCAACCCCTTGGAATTACTACTTGAGGATCGCTATTATAGCGGCAAGCTATTAACGATTGATTATTAACGTGATTTTTGCCCTAGAGCTGAAAAGATAGATGGTTTGTGATCATCATTAATGAGGTCAGAACCAACATTGGGAACAATGACATTTATCTAGGATGTCAAATGTATAAGAAACGGTGGAGTACACCAAGTTTCATTCCTCAAATGGAACTCCATCATGTAAGCTGTCCTAGGATTAATTAAGGCAAATTAAGTTAATTAACATGTAGATATGTGCATCACTGTGAATGCATGGGATTTGGAATTCAGTAGAAGTGAGTTTCACATGTATAAGAAACGCCAAGTTTCATTCCTCAAATGGAACTCCATCATGTAAGCTGTCCTGGGATCAATTAAGGCAAATTACGTTAATTAACATGTAGATATGTGCATCACTGTGAATGCATGGGATTTGGAATTCAGTAGAAGTGAGTTTCACATGTTGATATGATATTACAATAAAGAAATCAAAAAACAAATGTGGCTTGTAGGAAGGCAGGCAATGTAATGAGTCGATTTGGATAAGTATAAAATGATACATCACAAATGATGCATCAAGAATGCAGAAATGGTTGCATGAGTTTCATAAAAGGTGGAAAAGATTCGGACATTATCATATTAATAATGTAAGCTCTCCTAATGTTTGTTATGGACATAAAAGAAACGTTGACAACTCACAAATGCCATGAATGATATGAATGTTGGCATCAAGGAACATACGGACAAATACAATGTGAACGAAAGATATTTAAATTTTGTGACCAATTCAACTCAAATGTTTAAACCAATGTGCAAACCACAGAGATGTCTGCGGGATCTTAGTTTCTTCTATGTTACCATCATGCTAATTTGTTTGCTCATGTTTTTTAACCTCCATCCATAATTTCTAATTAAACAATAATACCAACTTATTTCTAGCAATCCAAAAGAAAATCATGTTATAATGTTTTCACATATTCCTTGTCATGCATACTACATCCTACTTGGTAGTCAGGAATAGATATTAAAAGTGTGCAATAGATGTTTTTGCATAACCACGGATTGACCATTTTCTTTGGTCATGTAGTTTGCAAATTCGTTATTTGTACCAAATCTGATTAAAAGCAATCAGAATAATCAACCGATTATCTTAGACACAGAAACACGAAAACTGTAGTTCTATTATATGCATGCAGACATCTATTCCCAACCAACTAGACCTAGACCAGCTAGTTTATCATATCAAGCACGATCAGGCTGATGCATTAGTTGAGGAATAACATCCCAATTGAAACAAACACTGGGGGGCATTTGACAATGGAAAAATTATTAGAGTTTTCATAAATGATGGTAACAATGCAACAAGCACGTAACTTTCTTCAAACGTTGAAACCAACATGGTTCCAAACTCATAACATTTTAGTAACTTCGGTAAGCGGATCAACATGATCTACAAAGTTGTTAGGAAATCCAAAGATTCCATCTCCAAAATTTACCAAATAAATAGAGTTCATGAGCTGTACCATTGATGATGATGTCCAAAAACATAGTTTTCGTGACAATGCAGACTCATGATGATTCGAGTAGTTTGCTAAGTGCTGGCAACTGCTTCGAGCCATTTGAGCACTCGCTGTCATCAGGTTAGAAGACCCATAAAATGAGATCCTCGAACTGGCAAGACAACTTCCAACACTGTGAAGCCTTCTCCAAAATGATTGCATTTTTTTCGATGGAGTATCTGAATTCATGACCAAAATTAGAAATACCAAACATGCTTCTCAATAAATGTTGATGAATTAGAAATACCACACGAAAATTTCCTTCAAAACAACTCAGAAAGACATTAGGAATTAAACAGGAAACCGAAAGCATTGGGGGAGATTTAATCTACCTTGATGGCCAAGAAATCCAAGAGACAAAAGCTCCAAAATCCAAACTCGAAAGAGAACGGAAAACCCCGGATCGAAATCAGAAATTTAGAGGAAGAGAAAAAGGATTTTCCGTATCCTTTTTCCGTTTCATAAAATACTAAAATCCATCGAAATTTACATAGGAAAGAAAACGCGTGAAAAAGAGTTCGAATCGAACTGAAGTTCCGCGTATGGAGATCGGCTAGGGTTCGTTTCCAAGTTGAAGGGGGCGGCTGCTCGCCGGTGCTTTTCCGCTTAGGGTTTTGTTCGCAGAGGATGGAAAGAGAGAGAGAGTTATGGGGTTAGGGTTTCGAATCGAAGGCGGCAGCGGCGGTGTTCCTTTCGCGCGAAAGGAGCGGCTGGGAATGCTGCCGTTCGGTTGAAAAATAAAGGGGGGGCAAATGGGCTTTTGATGGTTAAGTTTCAAAGAAGGGCATGTTTACCAACCGACTATGGTCTATTAGTATTACCCGGTTTTTGAGTGGTGCACCCGTGATCGATCCTTATTGGATGTAGACTGTACGTGCTCGTTTTACCAGCTTTTCGATGAATAAAAAAAAGGGTAATTTTTAGATTTATGTTAAAATTTTAAAATAATATCAATTTTCGACCAACTTTTAAAATATTATCAATTTTCGATCAAGTTGGTCCACGTCAGCGGCCTGGAGCCGCTGGCGGTTATTTTTCCATATGGACGCACTTGGCAAGTGCGTTTTTTCTGGCCGCACTTGCCAAGTGCGGCCAGTTTGAGTGGTGGTAGCACTGTACAGGCCGCACTTGGCAAGTGCGGCTTGTCTGAGTATAAGGCACAGCTCTCATCCGAGAGCTGGCCATTCTCACAAG
Organism: Scilla litardierei; assembly: GCA_030789695.1. Lineage (NCBI taxonomy): Eukaryota > Viridiplantae > Streptophyta > Magnoliopsida > Asparagales > Asparagaceae > Scilla > Scilla litardierei. The sequence goes on from CM061132.1 coordinate 12,751,370, forward strand.
CAGCTGAAAATAGAGAGGAGAGGGGGCCATTCTCACAAGCAACCGAAATCAAGATGGAGAAATGAGAGGGTCACAAACGTAGGGCAACGATGCTGACCTTTGAAGAAGCAAATGTGCTACATGCTTCGCGTGAAGAGGACCCCGAAGCTTCATGTCGTCAACCCTTATCGACGCAACGAACGGCGAACTCAGAAGGTGATAATCAAACTCTGTCGAACATCGACAACACACTTTACTGGATGCGAAAAGCTATTAATCGCATTGAAGGGCGAGCGATTGAGAACCAAAATGATATTCGGAAAGTCGAGTGTCGCGTTATGGATATGGAGGACGAACAAGCTAAAATGAGTGAGGCTCTTCGACGGATCGAAGAGAAATTGGATTTAGTTGTTTTGGGGCCTCGAGACATTGCCCTGCATGATGCTGCAGGACCAAGCGGGTCACGATCGCCGCCGCCGATATAGGTTGCTGATGTTTAGGAGTGACAATAGTAAATGTATTTTCGTATTTTGTTGGAGAGTTTAGTGGGAGGTTGGATGTACGTAAGGAATATGTAAGAGCGATGTGTCTGGTTTCATGTTTGTAACATCGCTGTAATATCGAAGTAGAATTTTGTTGTGTATGTAAGAGCGATGTGTATGGTTTCATGTATCATCGCTGTATCATCGCTATATATATCGAACTTTGATGTCAGTTGAATTTTGTTGTGTAGTGGAATTGTGTGATGTAATTTGCACAACTTGTGTTGATATATATGGAACATAGATGCAACTGAGAGAAGACAACTTAGGTGTTTTAAGCTTGGGTGGTCTGCCCTGAAATGGCCGCACTTGGAAAGTGCGGCCATTTCAGAGATCAGCTACTGGCCGCACTTGGCAAGTGCGGCCAGTTTGGTGCTCATTTCAGACCCGTGACCACCTACTGGCCGCACTTGCCAAGTGCGGCCAGTTTGGTGCTTATACCACTCGGCTGACAACTCATTTTCATTTTCTCCCAACTTATCATCCGACAACGTTCCCACTCTACAGATCCGGAGAAGATCTCCACATCTTGGCCTCCCATTTGTAAGACGACGTCGCAATAGGTAAGCCATCGGTCCCTTGTGATTAATCGCGTGCGTACTGCGTTAATTTGGCAGAATATAATATGGGGTTAGGGCTAGGAGTGATTTGATTGTGCATCATAGAGGTTGAGATTTCATGGAATCAACTAATTTTTGCAGGGTGATAACAATGTCAAGTGGGCATATTTGCATCTTATGTTATTATGAAGGAAATTTGAGGGTTGGTGACAATCACGAACCTACATATGTCGGAGGAAAAGTTAAGTCTATTATACTGAGGAGCGGGTCAACGTATACCGATCTAGTAGATCGGATATACAAGGCGACAAAGATCAGTCGTCATGAGTATGATTTGAAATTGGTGTGCAACTGGTCGGTAATGGAGGGCAGTTGCACAGCTGTGATGATCTCAGATGATGGCGATATGGAGGGGCTATTTAGCTTGAGGTTAACTCAACGGTCAATTGAAATTTATGTCGAGATTGATGCAATTAGCACCACACGAATGACTCAAGAACAAGGAACATTCGGACGAATGCTTGATTTGGATAACAACTCCGCGGGATTTATGTCTATTTCTCCAACCCAAGAGTATCAGCAGCACGAGAGACAGACGGGAGAAGGTTGTTCGTACTATCCACAAGAGGAGGTGAATATGGATGCGTAAGTATCGATATCGGTTAAGTAATGTGAACTTATGTCTGATATTTTCCCAATATAAATGTGATTTTTTAAAAATTGTATGTGGTACTATGTTTGTAACAGGTTGAATGTTGCGGGACAGGGCAATCAAATTCCTGAGTATGGAGTGCACGGAACATACTCCACATACATGCAAGGTCCATGTGTACCGGAGTCGATGCCAACGCAGTCAAATGCGATGCTTGAAAATATGACGGGAAATGTGGATGTAGATAGTGAAGGCACTGATAATGACGACCATGATGGTCCAGGAGATGATAGCATGCATTATGCTGTAGATTTAACGAGGATGATAACACATGGATCCAACAATCCGTTGCTGCGAACACAAATGTGGCTTTTGAAGAGCCATTGCCAGATGAAGTGGCAGAGGATCAATGGGTAACAGCATCAGCTATGAGAAATACTCTAGATGGGTGTATGGAAGAAGGAAGAATTTATAGCGATACCGGAGTGTTTAAAGTCGGTGATCTGTTTGAAACAAAGGTGGACTTAATTAAGACAATAACGGAGTGGACCATCAAGCACAATGTGACATTCAAACCAATCAAGTCAAACAAGACATGCTATTCTGTGATATGTGGCCTTAATTCTAAGGTGAATCTGCATAGCCAAGATGAGGCGAGCCGGAATTGTCCATGGCGCATTCATGCAGCAGTGGGAAAAAGAACCAATGGGAGTTTCAAGATATCAAAAGTTGGTTCAGATCATACATGCAATAATCCCACTTTGAATACTGATCACAATAAAACCACGGCACGTTTCATTAGTAACTTGATTATGCCAATGGTGAAGACAAAGCTTGACATGACACCGGCAGAAATCCAGGATGTTGTGCACACCATTTTAAAAATCAGAATTTCATATCTAAAAGCATGGAGGGCTAGATGTAATGCATTATCCAGGATATTTGGTGATTGGGAGGAGTCCTATAAGAGGTTGCCACAGTATTTAGAAGCAATTTCAGAAAGCAAACCTGGAACAGTTTACAAGATCACGTATGACACTCTCGGGCCAGGAGTTGCAGAGTTTACCGGTGTGTTCTGGGCATTTGGCCCTTCAATTGAAGGTTTCAAGCATTGTAGGCCTATATTGAGCATTGATGGAACACATCTATATGGGAAATATGCAGGTTGTTTACTTGTAGCCACTGGAGTGGATGCAAACGGTGGGCTGTTTCCTTTAGCTTTTGCTGTTGTGGCGGCTGAGACCCAAGATAATTGGAAGTGGTTTTTCAGCTGTATATTTCACTATATACCCAGCGCTCATCGACACCGAACAATTACATTCATTTCTGATAGATTCAAAGGAATTCCTAGAGCATTGAGGGAGGGATGGCCGGCAAAGAGGCATCACAGGTATTGCCTACGACATATCATCGCAAACTTCAAAAAGAAAGGGCACCGAACAGTCACATTGGAAAGGAACTTCTGGGGTGTGGGTACTGCATCGGACTTGCTTAAATATAATGAGCACCGTGCAAGTATTAGAGCAGAGTCCGTTGCAGCAGATGATTGGATTTCTAAAGACTTGGCAGGAGAGACCAAAAGGTGGGCTATGCATGAAGATGGGGGGAAACGTTATTGTGTCATGACAACCAATTGTTCGGAGAGCTTCAATGGCGTTCTCAAAGGAGCAAGAGCGTTACCGATACAAGCGTTAATTGCAAGAACTTTTTACATGTTAATTAAATATTTCTACCATCGTCGGATTGATGGACATGGGTGGACTACAAATTTCACTCCTAACACAGAGGAGATTTTGGGGAAACGTGTGGAACAAGCATGGACTTGCTACATCACACGATTTGGTGATTATGAATGGGAGGTTTTGGATAATAAGGGACAAGTGTACGCCGTGAAGATACAGGGAGAGAGTTGCAGCTGTAATTGTAATATTCCTATGCTTCAGCACATGCCATATGTCCATGTCATCGCCGCAACGTCCAGGCAAGAATATGGTGCAAACATATCATGGTGGCCGTTTTGTTCTACATGGTATAGTGCGAACAAATATCGCCTTTCATATACCCCTGCATTTCACCATATACCCGATGAACGATATTGGAAGGTTTGGGATGGTCCAATTATAAATCCCCCCACGAAAAGAAGAGCGCCTGGTAGGCCGCGGTCGACAAGGATTCGTGGGGAAATGGATGTTCCTCGTGAGGGCAGCGGGCATATTAGATGTAGCAACTGTCATCAGGTCGGGCATTACAAATCGCGTTGCCAAAATCCTCCCCATAATCAAGCGTACGTATAGTATACAATTGGGTTATTTCATATAGCTTTTCATATAAATTGTATATTAATTTATGTCATTCCAACATTGTAGGTCTTCATCACATGGAAGAGGCTGTTCACGTGTCTGATGTATATACGTGGACTCAAGTTGGAATGTTGATGGACATTGGAAAATCTACTGTGATTTAAATTTATATGATGTAATTTAAATTCAAGTTGGAATGTATAGGATATATGTCATTTGTGTTGAAATATTTTGTGTATGTATCGTGCGTATTGATATATAAGTGATGTCCCAAAATTCGGTGTTGAAACTTTTGTGATATATGAGAAATCGGTATTTTGTATATGCATCGGGTGTTTATGTATAGGAATTCATAAAGAATTGGGTGGTTTTTCTGTATCAGTTCTCAGCAGCAGCTGAGAACTGAGCAGCTGCTGCTCAGTTCTCAGCTGCTGCTGAGAATTGAGCAGCAGAATTGGGGTTCTGGGGCTGCTCAGTTCTCAGCTGCTGCTAAGAATTGAGCAGCAGAATTGGGGTTCTGGGGGTGCACTAAATGGCCGCACTTGCCAAGTGCGGCCATTTCAGAGCAGCACCCAGACAGCCAGAGAGCTCTCTGTCTGTGTTGGTGTGCACCGAAATGGCCGCACTTGGCAAGTGCGGCCATTACAGTGCAGCACCCAGACAGACAGAGAGCTCTCTGTCTGTGTTGGGGTGCACTGAAATGGCCGCACTTGGCAAGTGCGGCCATTTCGTGCACCCCCAGAACCCCAATTCTGCTGCTCAGTTCTCAGCAGCAGCTGAGAACTGAGCAGCAGCTGCTCAGTTCTCAGCTGCTGCTGAGAATTGAGCAGCAGAATACCGATACATATGCAAAACCGATACATATACATATATACCGATAACAATACCGATACATACACCGATACATAAAAACACCCAATACGCACATCATCATATACATAAACACCCGATACATATACAAAACCACCGATTTCTCATATATCACAACATTTTCAGCACAAATGACATATATTTCAATTCTTGCAAGTTTTACATATCGATCCATATGTGTGATATATGATCGAGATATATGAGTGAGATAATTGTGATAGGTGTCAAATGTCACCTCTCATCAGCTTCTTCATTTTTCAGTGGCTTTCTGTAGTGTCGGCTTGGGTGATACATGCTGATAACAGCTACGTGCTTCTTTACAGCATTGGGGGCCGGTTGGGTAGCTTTATTTCTCTTGATAGCCTTGGATGACCGCTTCGTTCAGAAAGCCACTGAAAAATGAAGAAGCTGATGAGAGGTGACATTTGACACCTATCACATCTCACTCATATATCTCACATGTCCATAGCACACATGACACAAATTACATGAGGTAAACATTAAGTTCCAAAAAATAAATGTCAAACACAATGTCATCCTATAAATTACCGAAAAATAAATTATGTTCCAAAAGTCATTTCAACATCAAAAAAAACTACGGCCGCCAAAATCGTTGGAGTGCAGTTTTCACACGACGGGTACGACTATATGTCCGCAACCGTGCTTGTTGTGTAGCGGTGTCCCCCTCCATTTGTGGTTATGTATACTGAGGCTGCGAGGTCCCAGCTTCATCCACTGTCTGTTGCTGCTGCTCCTGCTGATCCGGCTCCGGCTCCGGCTCCTGATGCTCCTGCTCCTGCTGCTCCTGATCATGATGCTGCGAACTTCCGGCGACATCCCTCCTATACATTCACCGAAGATAGCTGGTGTTTGTTCCTTCAGGACGATGCCGTGTCTGCCCCATCACATCATCGATCATTTGCTGGATTGCTAGCAAGTGAGTGTTATATGGGGCCTCCTGTAAACCAATGACCGAACGATTGTAGATGTTAAGCAGCGTATCACCCTGTAAAACAAATCACATGCTTAGTATATATGAATAAAATAAATTTGTAATCTTAAGAAGTGTATATGACTATTATTTACCATTTTACGCTCGAGGGGCCCACGTGGCATGTACGAGAACGGGGGCTCCTGCCTAGTATATATCCATCGTCTTGTGATCCCCTAATACCATTGCATATAATCATTTACCGACACGGCATCCTCCTCCTCCACAACATTGGCAAATCTGTTATCCCATGCCGCTCGAGGCTCCACGATAGCAGCAACCCATTGTTGAGGGGTCATACTTGACTTCCCCGGCATTACTGGGACCGCTACTGGAATGTGCTGTCCTAACCCAAATTGCCTCATAACACGGTCCGGTACATGCATTTCAATCTCCTCCCAGCAAAATAATGGTACGCGTGCACGCCATATCGCAGGAAATAATAAACATGAAGGATGAAGATGCTCCAACCGCGCATCATATGGCTCCCAGATAACCTAATAGGCACGAATGAAAGAAATACTTAATTAGACGACGTGCTATTTACATATATATCATTAATTCAAAATTTACAAATTCAAACATGTGTGCTCTCTAACGAGTCAAGCTCGTTTCTATACAATTCGAGGTTCCCTTGGGGATTTTCACGAAATGATCTTGGCACATTCCACCTGCAGCCTAAGGGGCCGTTGCCGTCCGATACATTTTGTCTGTATGTAGGCCGGCCTATATGTAATCTCTCCCAGGACCATACCTGTAAATATGAATTTGTCAGTTATTTATAAAACATATTTATACACTTCTGACTATTGCAGAATTAATAGTGTTATACCTGCAACAAGGTGCCGCATACATATATAGCCGATGTTTGCATCCTTGCCACCTTGCTTAGCTCAGAATACATATGTGCCAGCACTGCACTTACCCACGCATACCCTCCAATTTCCTCAAAATGTTCCAGCTTCTCCAACCACCGTAGATGGACCGATCCTTTGCTTGGATCTGGAACCAATAAGGTTCCGATCATATGCATGAAGTACGCCCGTGCACATTGCTGAATCTCCTCATCTGTGGCTTCATCAGGCACCTCCCTATATGTTTCACGCAACCAAGCAAGCTTCACCTTTGCTCCTTGGTTTTCCATGGATGCCTGGCCTAGAAGACGCTCCATCAAATCGGCCCATGTACTATGTCGTAGGCCAATTTGATAAATGGGGGTCCCGGATATATGTAGGCCGGTGATGACAGCCACATCTTGCAGAGTAATCGTCATCTCCCCCTGTCTCATATGAAATGTGTTCGTCTCGGGCCGCCATCTCTCAACCAATGCTGTTAATAGTGCATGGTCCAATCGTATCCACTTCAACTTCGCACATATATGTAACCCAGACATTATGATATACAACTCCACACGCTCATCTATTTGCCATTCTGAATGTCTGCGTGCGTGATCAACAATTCCTATCACAGCCTCCTGCAAACAATATCACGTTAATTATTTTCCTGCATTGGCATCATAATTAAATTTTCAGAATTTTTCAACTCAAATATTCATACCTCTCCATACTGGATATGCGCAGACCGATGGTGCGCCTGATCATACAAGACCTCGTCAGTTATTGGTCTCGCCTCCTCCATGCTATTCTATCCTACAAGTTGCAAAAATATTGTTCTATATTGCATTAGAAATCACGGAAATGTATATCAACAATCTTATTAAATCACCCATAGTATGAATTTGACACATATCCAAAATTTCAATTAAGTTATGTGTATCCCAAAAAAATGGATTTAATAGGAAACCTTGCAGGTACTAACTAAAATCGAAAAAATTGATCATATAGTTAACAAAAAATCAACTTATGGGAGTTAAGACTAATTAAGTTCATGCATCCGTATGGAAAATATTCACCCACACCCCCAAAGGCATATGATAGAGTAAGAATACAATGTTTGTGGATCTTTCATCAAATGGAGATATCCACGTACCTGTTTGTGGATCTCGTTATCTGATCAACAGAAATGGAGAAACCCTCGCCGTCGGATCAACACAAATGGGGATGGGAAGCCTCCTCCGCCTTCGCGCCCTGGCCTAGGGTTTTTTTCTTTCCGTTTCCGCAGTGTGATAAGTTAGACTGCTCGGGTTTGTTGGTAGCGGTAGGATATAGGGATCACTGGCCGCACTTGGCAAGTGCGACCAGTTTAGATGCCCCGTGACTTAACTTTAAGTCACGGGGCCTGTTTGTCTCCAACTCAAACAGGCCGCACTTGGCAAGTGCGGCCAAAATAGACGCACTTGCCAAGTGCGTCCAGATGGAGAAATAACCGCCAGCGGCGCGAGGCCGCTGACGTGGCCCAACTTGGTCGAAAATTGATAATATTTTCAAACTTGGTCGAAAATTGAAATTATTTTAAAATTTTTGCCTAAATCTAAAATTTGCCCTAAAAAGAATGGCATGTTTCTTTTGTTGAGAATGGATTCGTAGAAAATTGAGGGTTTGTAGAATCTTGACGAGGAAAAGGGTTGATTTTGAACTTCTTTTGTTGGAAAGTTGATTTGAGAATTTTTTGTGTAACCCACACAATCTTCTTGTGTTTCTTTTGTTTAAGAAAGTTGGATGAAAAAGTTTGATGTGGTGTCCACATGGTTCAAAACCTTAATTAATCAACTGTTAAAAATTATCCGCTACAGTCACCTCCATTAGTTGCTACAGTGCCTCCAATATAATGGGACAAAAAAATGTCGGAGGCAATGTACATTTCTCAGTGAACAGTGCCTCCGGAGACATTAAAAATTAAAAAATATATAAACTCTCGGAGGCACGGTGCATTTCTTAGTGCACAGTGCCTTCGAATGCATTAAAAAATTAAAAAAAGAAGAAGAAACTGTCGGAGGCACCGTGCATTTCTTAGAGCACAATGCCTCCAAATGAATTAAAAAATTAAAAAAAGAGTAAGGCACCCAGCGATTGGACGCTACAGTGGAGGGCACTGTAGCGAGGGGCACTGGAAGCTTTCTCACAGTCTCAGGCCGAAATCCGCGGATTTTCCGTCTATTTCGCTTGAAGAAAGTTTGCTTTCACGTAAGCGCCACTTCAGATGAACTTTCCTCCCACAATTCTCAACAAAAGAAACAGACCGAAAAAAATGAGTTGAGAAAGTTGTAAATAGTGCATGAATATTACGTGAACAATAGAAAGTGGCACTTTCTCATCCATTCTCAACAAAAGAAATTGGCCCGAACGGAAATGAAATGTTAAGCTGGGCCAGCCCAAAGTGAAAAAAGAAAAAATAAATAAAACATAAAAAGAAGCATGAGTGGGCTGATGTGCTTGATTGACCTATGGGCTTAATAACAAAAAGAAGAAAAAGGTTGGAATGAGGTAAATTAGAAAGAAAATGTTTTTCAAAAAAACTATGGGGTACTGTATAAAATTCCAAAAATATGGGTCGTTACAATAGTCATTACCTCTTTATGAATTTAGATGGGCATGCGCATGAACCCTAGCCTTCGAACTCCGTCGTGTAAAATTAGGGATGAGAATGGGCATGCCCAAAGCCCGATTGGGCTTCCAATGGGGCATGCCACATCATCATCCCTATAAATCCTTCACTAATTTTAGTGAAGGATTTGTAGGGATGATGACGGGCTTCCAATGAGGCATGCCACATCATCATCCCTACAAATCCTTCACTAATTCTAGTGAATGATTTGTAGGGATGATGATGTGACGCTCAATCAGGCTTTGAGCATGCCCATTCTCATCCTTATGTAAAACATGTGGAGTTTTGCTCGGATCCCCGGAATTGGGGCTGCGCTGGATTGAATGAGAGAGGATCAACGCTTTTAGGAACAAAACTTACGAAATTAATGATCTCAGTTCATGCGTGATCCACGTGTCCACGTTTGATGTCTGTCCGAATTTTTAATATACCCCTTCTAAATATGCCTTTTTGAATAATTTTCCATCCTGCATAAATTCTGCCAAGACAAAAAAATCCCCTTGATTTAAAAAACACCAATATTGGATGGTTTGTGTTTGTTATGAGTGAGGGAGGCCTTTGGCCTCCCCGCCTCTCTATCCCTCCATTACTCCCCACTACTTAGTAGTGGGGACCCTTGATATACCATTGATATGAATAAATAGAGGACCATGGCTATGGGCCATGGTTACTCTTTCTTTGAGTTTATTCAACACGTTATCAGCACATGAGCTCTCGTTCTTGAGCTTTTCCTTTTATCCCCTCAAATCACCATCACCGCGCTTAGGAATTTTGTTGCGGCGAGCCGTTGCGGCGATTTCCACGGTGCATCGGGAGCGGGGATTCATTCTACGGATCTAATCTTTTTCGACGATCGTCCCTAGATCTAACGGATCTAGATGTAAACAATACAAACTCCTAGATCTAAACTTTATATTCATGCAATATGTTTAGATCATACATATTATGGACAAAGTACTTCATATGATACAAATCATTAAAAAAATTTGTTTTTCATCATCGGCCTCAAAGCCCTTGCGGGGTTTTCTCATCGGCCGACCCCGGAGGCCAAACTTCAAACAGTTTATGTTCACCACTTAATGGAACTTCCAGTTGATGAGTGTGTGGTTGACAAGTTTGGTCTTCCTACTTTCTTTGATTGTCTCATACTTGTTTCTGACATCTAGACGTGGTTAACATAGAATTAGTTGTGACTTGTAGCAATGTCTACTTTACCAAATTTTCTTGGCATGTGCATGTGTTTCGTAGGCCTGTTTTCTTATATCTGTCAGAGCCCTTTGGTATGCATAATCCATAGACATTAGTTTAACTGTTGTCTTGCCAAGTTGTTTTGGTGTAAGGTCCAGTAACAACTGTGTCAACCCTGTTGCTTGATGTATTGATTACCTTGTGTCTTTATCATGCTCGATCTAGAGCCATTATTATTCATGCTGAGATACGTGTGATTGATTAAAATCTGTAACTTTTTAAGAGAAATAGTCGCTTATGATATCACAGGTTTCCCATACATTCATCTGCCATAAATCATGCAATGCTTTATTGCATAATGTGAGCCGATTAACACTTTGACAAGTTTGTATTGGAGCTGTTCTCCATAGTCGGTGTTATCTTGCAATGCAAATGGCTAGGATGACGATTATGGTAGAGTGTGATGATTTAATTGATATGTATATTGATATGTCAACATGAGTTTTATACTTCTGGCGGCTATACCATCTTAACTGGCGTAATATAATGATGTTTCTCCTATTGTTTCCTATGAGCCAATAAGATATGACCACAAGGGCGGGGGGGGGGGGGGGGGTTGTTTAGCTTCTTAAACAAACCCTAAAACTTAAATTAGTGTTAGGGTTCTGTTTAGGAGTATTTTAACCCCCTCCAAGTGGTAATTGGGCAAACTATTTAACCCATTGGCCTGCAGCCCAATACTACAATATTACAGTTTTTATTGGTTGTTTGGGCCTGAAGCCCTCATATAAGCACAATAGTTTTTAAAAATACTTACAATCGGATTTAAAATCATTTTTTTCAATATAAATTCCTTAAATTTAACAGAAACATCTAGAAAAATCCTGGAAAATTCTGTAAAAATTAGGAAAAATTAAAATGATTAATTTTGCCAACTTTTTGGTTGATTTGGTTCGTAATAATAATTATTTTTTTAATATTATGTTAAATTCAACAAAAATACAAATTATATAAAAATTGGATTTAATTTTAATCATTCTCGATTTAATAATTACAAATACTCTGAGACCGCTATGTCGTTAGTTATCTAACCTAACGGGTAATTACGTTTCCCCGTGGTCCAAGTAATTATTAAACGTAATTTTTAATAAATTGCTTGTTATGTTGAAAATACATCTTATGCATGTTATATCTAGCAGTTTCATATTTTGTGCATATGTTGTTGCTTGTAATATATATGGACACATGTTTAATTGCTATTTACATGATTTATTCATGCATTTGTACTCAAACTATGATTCTGGTACAATAATAATTTTTCAAAAAAATTTATAAATCATATCTACATTGATAAATGAACATGAAGTCCAAATAGAATGTCAATACCCATCTAACCAAATAAAATACGTTGGAATTATGCGACCATTAATGCTTCCATCTTCTGGACATACGTCTAAATGATGCGTACTTCGCGGTAAATAGATCTATCATATCTATTTTAATATATAATATTATGTGCACCCGAAAATGTCATAAATCCGCTAATTTATTTAGTACACTCACGTTACAAGGTAAGATTCTTGAATCTAGCCTTGCATAATGCATGCGCCTGAAGTCGTGCATGCATAAAAGTGAGAACTAAATTTTTCGCACCAACGCATCTTTACTCCCAGTATTCATGTTCCTATAACCACATAAATCCAGAATGGCAATAAAATGGCCTGAAGACCATACTAGAACATTCACATGAACTTTGAAAAGTCTATCATAAATTAGATTAGTGGAATACTTAAAACAGGGGAAGACCCTGACATATAATGTCATGGACATAAATATAGAAAGGGAAGATATGATATACATCTACTTGGAATAATCAATGTCAGACCTATATCAGACCCAGAAGTTCTGAAAAGTCTTATATTGCTTTTGTAATATGATAGGTCATTAGATTATGCCATTGAAAATATATAAATGATCTAGACGACGTTTGTCGATCTACCTATTTTGTATACATAGATATTCTATGAGGACAAATATATTTATGAAAATAAAATTTAATCTAGTACCAGACCATAGTTATTAATGAGTATTTTTCATAAATAGCATCAGACTTATGCTTTAAAAAGCATTTCACCCTTAATTTTATCCAGTAGATAATTATTTTTGGGACGGCTACTTGAAGTTTAAGCTTTAGAAAGCCTGAATACTCTATATAAGGATATGCACGTACTCTCAAATATTAAAAATCAATAAAGCCAGAAGCTTTTTCCCAAATAAATTCAAACATAGGAAGATAAAGGAACACCTGTAGTGCCATCTTTCGTCCAAATCTTACTTTTGGCACGATATAATATGTCACCTTGGATTGTTATTAATTCAAGACCTCATTTACCAATCTTATATAAACGAAGAACTATAAGTTTCTTCAAATATGGTGACATTATCATTATCCCATTAAACGGGAAAAATGATTACGAGAACATCTCCACTTCACGTGGATATTGAATCTCAATACGAATTTATATGAAATATTTTACTATCATCATTAAATTATGAAGACTTCTTGGTCTCTTGAGAGTATTTTAGGGATAAAAGTTAAACTTTTTCACTCCCTAATAGGGCTGATGATGTACATTAGTGTACTCATCTATATATCCTCTTAAAATGGTCATATTCAAAACCTTGTTATCCAGCCACAGTTCAGATTATTATTAATCACAACGGACATATTACCTTACAAGGATATCGGTTGGGCTATTACTTCCCCTCATACCACCCTCAAAAATGTCGCAGTGCAACTTATACATCGGGATTAACCATCCTGGATGAATATATTCTGAGATCCCCAAACGGGGGAGGCATTATTGCACATCTTATAGATCGTGCCTTGACGGGTTCATATCCACAGTTCTATGCTCAACTTCGTTGAAGTCGAACTTATTGCGGATTTTTTTGGATAACACTGGGAAATCAATTATTTTTAACAATTGGAAGAAAATTGAACACCCTGAAGTTTTGTGTTCACACCCAGAAATGGGTTATATGTAAATCATTAAATTGATAATAACGGTATTCTCTTCCGTTAAATCCAGTTACTGGTGTCTGCATGGGGACATGCAATTATACTGTAGACCATTAAAACGCCTACTTAGAACCTATTTATATGTGCCTGATCACCACATATAAACAATTTCTGAGACCTCCTAACGGAGGAGAGCATTTTATCATTATTCTACTTTGCATGTTTGCGTCGTTAATCAGAATAATACCCTCTTGTGGTCATTTTTTTCGACGATGCACCTTGCATTTAGAGCATCACCAAACATATCTCTTATAAGGGTATTTGGTTGCCATGATGGTCTCTCCATAACACCACTATAAACTATCATAATGCCGTCTTAGATCTATTTTCGGGCGTAATTAACCTAGATAAATAGATTTCGAGAACCCCTTACGGGGAAAACATTTAGAGAACATCTCATAGATTGTGCCTTGATGGGTCTCATATAAAGAATCGATAGTGAAGATTAGATCCTGAAGATCCTTCACATTTAGGATTCTTTAATTTCCCAGTATTAGGTTCAACATAATTATTGCCATGAGCCTGAAGCTCAATTGACCATATCATAAATGTGATGAGATCATGAAGATTCACACTTATGAAACTGTTAAACAGTTTTTAAACATTTAAACTGACAATCTGAATATCGTCAGAATCACACATCCATGCTGCTAAAAATCCAACTAAGATTGACATACCAATAATAATGGATGCAATCCACCAGTAGTAGAAGTGGATGTCCTCAATGGATGAAGACATACCACGGGTCATCAATGCGAAATATAACTCATTGAGACCTTTAAACAATACCACCACAGGAAACTGAGCTCATTTCCATATCATCTCCATTTTCCAGAACCTCCTAAAGAGATGAATCAGGAATAATTTGAAATATAAATGTATAATGTACGTACATGGGGAGGTGTTTGGATAATAAAAACACACTTGTCGACAATAACTCACGTTTTATTTTTGCCATTTAAATGATAATGATAAATATCGTTCCACACTCCATTTCCTGAAGCAAACGTAGTGATTGGCCAATAATGTGGAACGATGCAATAATAAGTTGAGCTAGACTCACTTATGAAATGTGAAGTGTTTGGACCTGAAGTCCAGATATCAAAATATATCAAACCTGTGGGCTAACCGAGTATTGTATAGATATAAATAAATAAAATTGTATGCTATAAGCAACATGCTATAGCTTAGAGGTTTATTTCGCAGAAACCAGGAAGTAATCAAGTAAGATGAGCTTAACTCACTTACAAAGTTATTTAAACTGATGCATCAGGCTCCCTGGTCATAGTTGCAAAAACCATGCGATTGGCAAAGGAAATTTTAGGCTATGTTGCTATGGATGATGTGACAACATACCCTTACGGATTTTCTCCTTATTTGCCTAGATAGATTTTTGGGACATCTACCCTATGAAATTATCATCCTGAAGATGAATTATCATCCTGAAGATGAAACCATCATCCAGAAGATGAATAATCATACAGAAGATGAAATTATCATCCAGAAGATGAAACCATCATCCTGAAAATGAATAGACACCCTGACGATGAAACTATCATCCTGAATATGAAATACTCATCCTGTAGATGATAACATCATCCTGAAGATGAATGTACATCCTGAAGAAGATACCATCATCATAAAGATGAAATACTCATCTCGAATATGAAAATATCATCCTTATGATGATACCATCATCATAAAGATGAAATAATCATCCAGAATATAAAAATATCATCTAGAAGATGAAAACATCATCCTGAAGATGACTTATCATTCTGCAAATGAGAACTTCATTCACCCGAAGTTGATGATGAAACATGGACAATTGCATTCCACTATATACACCAACTGATTGTATGGATGCATATTGAAGACTTTTTACCCTAGCTGGAAGAGGGGGAGAATATACTAGGATCTGAAGTGCCCAACTCCTTTTATCTGGCCAACTGCACGTGTCTTTATAGAATGTTTGCAGTAAAGCTGTTAGCCAGATACAGTGCAGCACCTGCAGCGCAACACTGGACCATGGATACATAGCTTCTGCGCTATCTCCAAGGGTCAAGGATCAGAAACCATCGAAATATATTTGCATATGCAGGTTAAAGATCATCGCGATGACTAAGCACAAAATAAACAGCCACCGCCTGAAGGTCTACACAGCATCATCCTAAATCTACATCATACTTCTATTCCGAGAAGCTCATCACCTAAGAATCAAATCGAATATATGCACAGCCAGGTCCAGCAATACTTTGCAGACACAGTGACGACTGGGTCAAAGTCTACAGACATGGAGCCATCTGCCAAGTTCGCAGAGCATACCACGTCAGAGCTCCCTTAGTTTCAGCAACTTCCAGATATGAGTGCAACTTGTATAGATGAGTGATTATTGTATTTTGTTTTTCTTTTTGGCAGTAAACGTAGATGTATAGATACTTAGGATATTAGTGTATAGATACATAGGATATCTACAAGCCTGAAGCTTGTATGGTTCAGAGAGAGTAACCTGTGGGATGCACTCTTTTTTTCTTAAGCGGTTGGTTTTTCCCACTAGATTTTTCACAGCTAAGGTTTTAACGAGGCAAACACGATTATTCTGGATCCAGAAGTATCCACCCAAGACCAAAGAAATGGATGGATAAGGGGGAGTGTTATGAGTGAGGGAGGCCTTTGGCCTCCCCACCTCTCTATCCCTCCATTACTCACACTACTTATTAGTGGGGACCCTTGGTATACCATTGATATGAATATATAGAGGACCATGGCTATGAGCCATGGTTACTCTTTCTTTGAGTTTATTCAACAGTGTCTTAGTATTTCTTATCTAAAACAAAAAATTCTATTGATCTAAAAATGTACATTTGCTACTGTTAGAGCTTTATATATCTGTAAACCGCAAGCGCACGGCGTCGTCGTAGGGCTATACGGGTAGTCTGCTGAGAGCTTGGTTAATCTAGTACTAGCCCGATCCTAGGTTGTTATTAGCTACGTGAGATGATTTTTACAAAATAGGGAAATACAGAGATTTAACACGAGATACAGTATGAAAGCATATAGAAACGAAGACAGTCACAAAGAAGAAAAATTAGAAGAACATAGAACACAATGAATAACAGCAAAACAAATATAAAACAATTAAAAAAGAGCAAGAAATACTTATCTCAAAGAATTGCTCACACGAGTCGTCAATTCACACTTACAATCGATGAGAAAAGACATAAGAACCAAATCTAAACTTAATCTACTCCTAAAACTAAGAAAAGACATGAAAAAGGGGAACAAAACGAAGCCAAAGGTCCCTCCTCCCGATCCCGCGGTGCTTACAAAGCTTAAATAGCAACCCAGAATCCTAACGGGTTAGCTGTAGAACCCTACCCAAGCAGCCGTGTGGATGGCCATATGGTCGCGTCATCAAAAATCCAAATTATGGCGCCCTTAGCCTCCAGAATATGTGAATCGACGCGATGGTGTGGATGGCCATATGATCGCGTCGCTGCTGCTGTGCGTAAGCAGTTGGGCCTTCGTTTCCTCTTGAGGCGACATGATCGTGTGGATGGCCACACGACTGTGTCGTTTTCACTTTTTCTCCTCGACAGAACGACCCACGCGACCGTTTGACACGATCGTGTGAGGGGCTTTGTTGCTCCTTGGTTGTGTTATCTCACACGACTTGCGAGGCATCTTACACGGCCGTGTGAGAGCTGCTGATCTCCATTGCTCCTTTATGAATTTGAGTCCTATCTCGTCGCAGATCGCTTCCAAAGTTCGTGCCTTCGCTCTTGGGTCCCAAAACTTTTCAAGATAACCTAAAATGCACACAAGAAGCCCAATAGTAAAAAGGAAACAAAAAGCGGAAGAAGTGATGCGGAAAGAACGATGAAGCGGTGTGAAACGTGGGAGAAAATTACATGGAAAACATATAAAATAAACACACATCAGCTACAACTTTCGATGGCTTGCATTCACATTGTCTTGCATGAATTTACTATTTAAAATGGTGCTCATTCATCAAAATTAAAAATAAAGTAATAGAAATATCTGAGCAAATTAAAATGAATGAATCGATTCTTATTACGTTTTAACCAATGAATTGCATGATGAAAATCAAGTGAACAATGTTAATAGATGTTTAAATGAAATAACATCAAGCTTCGAGAGAAGAACTATTTATAAAATGAATGACCTTTTATATTAAACAACAAATGCTTGTTGCTTTTAATCATATATAATCATGATCTTCTACAATGTTCCCTGTTCACAATATACCTGAGCAAACTCTGCATCACTCACTCCAACATGTCCAAATAGGTGCATATGGATGCATTTAGACGGTGTAACGCTAAAGACTTATACAAAATTTATATTATTCAAATATGAGTGTATTTGTATTTTTAATCACCAATACATTGCTGAAGACCGCCAAACTTAACAAATAAATTATCTGATCATCTTGATCAATGCTCATTAGGTTTCCATTGGTTTTCATTGCTATACATGATTTAAAAGAAAACATTCCACTTTTATAAATTTCTTTTGAAAAAACATCTAAGATATACCAATTATGAGTTAGGTGGATCCTAAAAAGTTGAGGAGAAAGTTGAGGAGAATCCTAAAAAATCCTACTGTTCACCGTCACACCCCCTCTCTCTCCTCAACTTTCTCAATTTCTGTTCGTTTGCACCACAATTTCGACGCGTGAAGAAAGGTGGCGTGGCGTTCAAAAATGGCCTGAAATAAATTCCCGCAAAACGCGAGGATTACAGCCCAATTCTGGGAAAGTTTCAACGTGGGCCCCCCGTTTCTCTCTCCGCGCCAGCCACTAATGGAAAAGGCTCGGTTTGTTTTTTTTAAAATCAAAGAGAAACACACGTTTGTTATGAATAGGCCCATGAGGCCCATTGGGTATCCATCCTATCATTGAAAGCTATAAATATGAGGGTAAAGGGGCTCTTAACCCACTACACCTATTTCCCTACTTTTCCCTTCACAACACGTTATCAGCACGATCACGCTCGTTGGAAAAGGCGGCGACGCGCGAGGAAGGAGATCCATCAACCGCTCAGTCTAAGAAGATCGTAATCTTCTCAACGGGGTGTGAAAAGGGCATCCTTCACCAACCGTCGTCTAGATTCCCTCGTCGAATCTAGAAGTAAATCTCAAAACTTTTTAGATCTAAACTTGCGTTTCACATAGATCTGCATGTTTTAAGATCAAAAAGTTTGAAAACACGGTAAAAATCACATTTTTATTTAGATTTACATGTCTAAAAATAATAAAAATCGTTTTTGAGATCTCAATGTTTGAAAAAATAATTTTTACCACCCCTCAACCTTGATCCATACCCCGCACGTCCGAAGGGTGAAACGGCGGCGCTCCACAAGCGCCGGCGGCGGCACAAAACGGCCGCGGCGGCCGCGGCCCCCTGCCGCGGCCTGCAGGCCGTGGTCAACCGCCGTGGCGGCCGCCGCGGACCCCCCTAGGGTTTCTCGGAAACCCTAGCCCTTAACGGGCCAATTTTTTAGGGGAGGCCCAATTAGCCCTAATGGGTTGTTCTCATGGCCCAAAAGCCTAAAAATTAGCCCATTTACACAATAATTTTTCTTTTTTATTTTTGGCCCCAAAAGCCCAAAATAATTAAAGAAATTTTAACTTTATAAAAAGGGTTAAAGCGGAAAATAAATCATTAAAAATATGGATCAAAGGTAAAAAGTTTTTCAAAAATAATTTTTAGCACGTCACACACTATTTAGATTATTTTAATCTTTACATGCCTGTGGTATGATTATCTGCGTGGTTGTATATTTTTCATATATTATCTGCGTGGATGTGCGATTAGGCTATGTTTTTAAGGATCTGCCAGATTTCCGACATCTTTTCTTTTCTGCAATTTTTTCTTTTTGAGAGAAATTTGTAAGTGAGGAAATATATGTAAAAAGAAGACCGAAGGACACCAAAAAGGAGCTGAAGGCGTACGCACAAAGAAGAAAGGGGCTTCTCTCTGAAGTTCCCGAGTTGTATTTACTCTTTCATGCAATTTTTTTTGATGTAATTTCGGACTGTCGTTTTCTTTTCGGTGTCGGCTGGCTGATCCCCATAGTCCTAACTTATTTTCATTGCTTATACATTAAATGCGTGGATGCTAAATATTTCATGCTATCTTAATGTTAAAAAGCATGCATGGATGTTAATTTTGTTTAATAATTCACATTATTTTAATGTTAAAAAGCATGCATGAATGTTAATTTTCTTTAATAATTCATACTATGAAAATGATAAAAATACATGCGTGTATGTCTAATTTTTTTTACAGTTTTAATAATCCATGCTATTTTTATATAGCTAGATCAATTAATGGCCAGACTTGCGAATGTCGATTTCTCGGTCCTGAAGGCCGATGGGTCGAACTACTTGAGTTGGTAGTTGGACCTGAAGTTCCATCTGCGATCTCATGTGTTCAGTCTGACACCTACTGAGAAGGCAACAACAAGTACTGCCACAGCTCAAAAGGATGCTTCCAAAGAAGCACCTCAGACAGAAGAAGTTTCCGATATACTAAAGGCAAAATTATCTATATCAGGAAACATTTAGACTCGACCCTGAAGGACGAGTATCTTACTGTTGAGGATCCTTACGAACTGTGGGACGCACTTGAGGACAGGTACATGCATCGGAGAGATGTCATACTCCCCCGTGCACAGTACGAGTGGACTCACCTTCGCATACATGATTACAAATCCGTAGCGGAGTACAACTCAGCACTGTTCCGTATCACCTCACGCCTGAAGTTGTGCGATGAGACTGTGACTGAGAAAATGTTGCTGGAAAAGACGTTCATGTCTTTCTACGAGAATGACATGATCCTTATGCAACAATACCGTGAGAGAAAGTTCACGAAGTACTCTAATCTGCTTTCATGCCTGCTAATGGCTGAACAGAACAGAGATTTGTTAGTTGCCACTCACAACCTGCGCCCTCCCGGTTCCGCTTCACTGCCACCTCCTGCAGAGGCATACTTCCAGTCTTCCCAAAAGAAGAAGATGGACAAGAAGGCTAAATTACAGAAATGAAAAGAACAGAAGAAGCGGAAGAAGGCCACTCCCCAAGCTCCTCCTCAGAACCAGAAGTTCGTGGAAAAGAAGCAAAAGTGGACGTCCAAAGGTGGCACACCGAAGAAAGACTGGGAGGATAAGTGCTCCAAATGCGGAATGACGGGCCACTGGTCCAGAATCTGCCGCACCGAGAAACACCTACAGGACCTCTACCAGGCAAGCCTCAAGCCTCGAGCTGAGATAAACCTGATAGAGAGCACAGTGTTGCCAGAGACCTCATGGACTCCTGAAGATTTCATGGGAGATGACACTCTCTATTTTTGGACCATAAACAAATTGTTATTGCTAGCAATGTATCTTCTTTTCATGCATCGTATCTAGTTTTTATTCCATGTCGAACAATCTTTTGAACATCTTAAATGAAAGTAGATCTCTTATTTTTCATATTATTTAATGCTTAAATGTCTTTCTTAATATAGATATGGAATCAATTTGCCTAGTGGACAGTGCATCGACGCACTCGATCCTTCAAAACATAGACTACTTCACGAGCATAAGTAGCTACTCTGGTCCAGTGAGAACAATCTCCGGACCAACTAATATAATCGAAGGATCAGTGGAAGCAATCATATTGCTCCCCGGTAACACACAAATCACACTTAGGAATGCGTTATACTCCCCTAAATCCATCCGAAACCTCCTAAGCTTTAAAGATATCCGTTTAAACGGATATCACTTAGAGACGGTCGAGGAAAATGAAAGGGAATACTTGCTTGTAACGTCTCTTACAAATGGTTCGAAAACCATTGTGGAACGTTTCAAGGGACTCCCCTCGGGACTCTACCAAACAAGTATACAAGCTCCAGAAACATCAACGGCGGAGCACCTGCAGTGCCCCAAACACCAGAATTCCAACTCTGGCATAGTAGACTGGACACCGTGGATCTGTTATGAAGTACCGCATCATAAAAAGCTCCAGGGGTATAGACTTGAAGAACTTGAAGACTCTTCAAAAAGGTAAATTCCCATGTCCACCCTGTTACAAGGGTATACTGATTACGAGACCATCTTCACTGAAAGTGGAGCTGGAGTCTCCAAGTTTTCTGGAAAGAATTCACGGAGACATTTGTGGGCCTATACACCCATCAAGTGGTCCGTTCAGGTACTTTATGGTCCTGATTGACGCATCTACTAAGTGGTCACATGTGTGTCTACTGTCCACCCAAAACCTTGCACTGTCTAAGCTTTTAGCTCAGATAATCAGGTTGCGGGCCCACTTCCCCGACTACCAGATAAAGAAACTTCATCTGGACAATGCGAGGGAGTTTACATCACAAGTCTTTCTAGACTATTGCCAAGCACAGGGAATTGAAGTCGAACATCCTGTAGCACATGTTCACACCCAAAACGGGTTAGCAGAATCTCTAATTAAGAGACTGTAATGGATTGCTCGTCCATTATTACTTCAATCCCAGCTGCCAGTGAATGCATGGGGTCATGCAATTTTGCATGCTGCATCTTTAATAAAATTAAGACCTTCTGGAGGTCAGTCATCTTCTCCAATGCAACTAGCACTTGGAGCCCCACCAATTGTCTCACACTTGAGAATATTTGGTTGTGCAGTATACGTCCCCATAGCACCACCACAAAGGACAAAGATGGGTCCACAACATCGCCTAGGCATTTATGTTGGGTTTTGCACCCCCTCCATAATAAGATTCCTAGAACCCCTTACGGAAGACGTTTTCAAGGCACGTCTAGAAGACTATGAATTTGATGAAACATCATTTCCAAGACTAGGCTCAAAGACAAAGAAGCCCGAAGCTTCAGACTGTATCACTTGGGATACAAAGATATTATGTCACTTTGATTCGCCCACAAGCCAGTGTGAGGAGGAGGTCCTGAAGATTCTCCGTATCCAAAACACTGTCCATCTCTTACCGGAAAAATTTACTGATAACCAGAAGATTATCAGATCGCACGTCCCTACTGCTAACACTCCAGCTAGGATTGACATACCGTAAAATGGATGCAATCCGCCTGCAGCAGAAATGGTTGGACCTCTCAAAAAGAGAGGACGACCACCGGGATCCAAGGACCAAGTCCCTCGAAAGAGTAGGACCCTTGGCAATGGTAAATAAATACCACAACAGGATGCTACTATAAGCCCTGCTACCCCATCTCTCCCAGACTCTCAAACAGAGGAAAAACCGGGAGAAAATGAAGTTTCAATACACTATGTACGAACTGGGGAGTATTGGGACAGAAAGAGCACAACCATAGATGACACATTTACGTGTAATATTGCCATCAACGTCGCGTACTACGACGATGATATTGAACCACGCTCTCTGACAGAATGTCAAAGTAGAGATGATTGCCAAAGTGGAAAGCTGCAAATAGGAGTGGAGTTGGATTCACTCACCAAATGCAAGGTCTTCGGACCTATAGTCCAGACACCAAAAGGTGTGAAACCTGTGGGTTATAAATGAGTATTTGTTAGAAAACGAAATGAACAGAATGAAATCGTTCGCTACAAAGCAAGGCTTGTAGCACAGGGTTTTACCCAACGTCCAGGGGTGGATTTTGAAGCCATATACTCCCCGGTCATGGACGCGATCACCTTCCGATTCCTCATTGGCTTAACAGTCCAAGAGGGTTTAGATATGCAGCTTATGGACATCGTGACTGCATACCTATATGGCAACTTAGACCGAGACATCTATATGAGATTGCCTGACGGTTATTCCTTGCCTGTATCACTAAAAGAGAGACAACATGACATCTACTCAGTGAAACTGCAAAGATCATTATATGGTCTAAAACAATCTGGAAGGATGTGGTATAACAGACTGAGCGATTTCCTTGCAAAACAAGGATTTACAAATGACCCAGTCTGTCCTTGCATTTTTATAAGAGCAAAGGCAACAAGATTTGTCATTATAACCATCTATGTGGACGACTGGAACCTCATCGGATCTCCTGAAGAGATCGCCGAGATTTCTAGAAGCCTGACAGAAACATTCGAGATGAAAGACCTCGGAAAGTCAAAACTCTGTTTAGGTCTTCAAATAGAGCATCTTAACGATGAGATCCTGTTATATCAGTCAACTTACACATCAAACTTATTGAAAAAGTTTCAGATGGATAAGTGACACCCCCTCAGTACCCTAATGGTCGTCAGATCATTGGATGTGCATAAAGACCCCTTCCGGTCGCTGGAAGAGGGGGAGGAAGTTCTAGGCCCTGAAGTGCCCTATCTAAGTGCTATCGGTGCACTCCTTTACCTGGCTAACTGCACTCGCCCTGACATAGCATTTACAGTCAACTTACTAGCCAGATATAGTGCTGCACCTACACAGCGGCACTGGGCCGGAGTTAAGCATCTTCTGCGCTACCTCCAAGGGTCCATAGACTTAGGTCTATTCTATAGGAAAGGGGCATCAACTGGTTTAGTTGGTTATGCTGATGCAGGATACAGGTCCGATCCTCATACAGAGAAGTCCCAGACCGGATATATGTTTACTTATGGCGGCACTGCCATATCCTGGAGATCTGTAAAGCAGACCATGACAACCGTCTCATCCACTCACTCAGAACTTCTAGCGATCCATGAAGCAAGCAAGGAGAGTTTCTGGCTAGCTCTGTGATCTAGCACATTCTCACCTCCACCGGCCTGATGACCGGTGTACTTGCACCTACTCCTCTCCATGAAAACAATGCAGCATGTATAGCCCAGCTACATGACGGCTACATCAAAGACGACAAGACAAAGCATATCTTCCCCAAGTTCTTCTGGACGCACGACCTTCAGAAGCAAAAGCAGATTGAGGTATAGAAGATCCAATCATGTAATAACTTGGCGGATTTGCTTACCAAATCCCTGCCTGCTAGTATCTTTGAGAAACTTGTATATGGGATTAGGATGAGGAGAGTGAGAAAATGTAAAGTGGGTCAGGATGAGAGGACTATGAACTCATAGATACATAGGAGACTGATGTATAGATTCATAGGAAATCTGCAAGTCTGAAGCTTGGTCAGATGAGGGGGAGTCAACTGGAGAGTTGTACTCTTTTCCCTTGGCTACTGGTTTTTTCCCACAGGGGTTTCCATAGTCAAGGTTTTGACGAGACAACCTCGTTGACTCTGGATCCTGAAGTATCCACCCCTAGACACATCCTTAAAACAGGGGAAGTTATGGATTAACTGTTCTTTATTTAACAAGGCAGTTATCTTAACTCGGATCCTAAAGAATCCACCTCTTATTCAATGTTGGTTGGATAAGTGGAAGTGTTATGAATAGGCCCATGAGGCCCATTGGGTATCCAGCCCATCATTGAAAGCTATAAATATGAGTGTAGAAGGGCTCTTTACCCCCTACACCTATTTCCCTACTTTTCCCTAATTTTTAAAATTCAAAGAGAAACATACGTTGATGATGATAATAATAATAATAATTAATTATTTTAACAATAGTGGACCCCCACATCTCACTTTCTATCCCAACTTTCAAACATAAAAGAACACACATACACAAGAAAGTTGTTGCGGGTCTCATAACCAACTTTCAACTCAACAATCCAACCTGTGGGTCCCAAACCATGATTCCACAACTCTTCTACTATTCATCAACTTTCCCCATCCACACAATCCAGCAAAAGAACATGCCCTTAGGCTAACACAGTTGGAAATCAAACCAAATTCGTATTTTTAATACATATTGTGTTACGAGCAAATAACGCTCTAGGAAATAACCAGCTTTAGACAGAAGTGTTTACTCTATGTATATTTGTAAAGCAATATTAATTCAAAGATTAGTATAATTTAAACTTTTCTATTATTTATTACTTTGATTAGGCGTTGTTCCATTGGCACACCATCATCTGTTATCAAATACTTTCATGATACACTCTGCATGTGGACACCCACCGGTGGTATATCATCTAATCACACCACACACTCTATAATGTCACCCCACCCATCATAGTTTTCATCTCGTTGTCGGTGACAACTGTGTTAGGATCTCTGTAGATGGTAAACAAACACTAGAGGGGTGGTGATGAGTGTTTTCCAAAAATAGTGCTTAGTTAAAAATTTATCCCTCTAGCTATGCATAAGTCTCCTAAGAGAGTTACATCCGTATGCACTTTATCAACCAAAACTAACTACTTGCAAAAGAGTGATTCACAACAGAAATTTAATACCAGTGCAAGTACTAGAAAATGAGAGCTGAGAGACAATTAATCACAATCGAAAACAAATTAATTTATCCTGGTTCACTCTCCTGTGGGCTAGTACAGTCCTCAACCGATTTAATCCACTAACCAACTCTCAAACTAGAGAGTCACTTGCTTCAACTTGAGGGTTTCCAACAAATACAAGAGTCGATACTCCAATGGGTGGTCTATCAATACAACTAAACCTCTGCTTAAATAGGACCTCACCTAAAGGCTTTTTACAAACAACAATTACAATCAAATGTAAAATCTTACCACCACACTCTTGTGTGGATTTTAAAACCCTTTCTCCTGATGAAATTTTTTTAATCACAATCTTATTATAGCCAATATGTTAAACTTTGAGAATGTGTAAGTGTGGCTAAGGAAAAATTCTTTTTGATCTCGAAAAAAATAAAGATTGAAACAGTGATAACAAAGAAACTCTAATTTGTGTTCTCAAACAAGTCAAAAGTAAGCTTGAAAGAAACACAAATTAGCAAGGCAAAATAATGGCTTAGAAGCTTTTTAAAAGAATGAAAATTATTGCCTTGAAAATCTTAGAGATAGCTTGAAGATGCTTGAAAAATAAGATTAGTTTCTCAAAAATTTCTTGCAATACCTCAGCCCACTCAGTATAATTATGGAAGAAAATCTTTGAAAACAATTCCATACAATGCCCCCTCCAACAGAAAAATAAACAGATATCCGTAAATCACAGAGCTGTGTCGAGTTGGTCCGCTAGGCAAAAGTAGTCGACTCATATACAGTCTGTAGTCGACTCCCCAGACAACGGTAGTCGGCTCCTGTTTGAGTCAGAACGCACTCAATATTTTCCAAAGAAAAGTAATTGACTCATACTCATCAAGTAGTCGACTTCTTTTAAGATATATGAGAAAATATCTATATAGAATACTAAAACTTAATCCAATCCTTTCAAAATGTTTTCAAAATATTTTTGGAAGTTTAAAACATTATTTAAATTTTAAATGTGTGTGCAAGTTTCAACTAATAGCCTTAACATTCTAAGACAAGTTTATAAAAAATGACACACCACTCACTCTTCTTTTGGAGTCTTGATGTCTTTCCTTAGCTTGACCAACTTATCTTGAAGCCTTGCACTTCCATGGGTCATCATTGACTTGAGCTTTTGATGTGCAATTTGAGCTCCAAGTTCATTGAACATTCATTATCAAGCTCTTGCTTCTTTGTCATCATTTCTGGCAGGATTAAATAAATCACATGATTATGCTGACTCGATTTCCTACACACACAGGTCTTCATAACAAACTTATTAACATCATTAATTGTCTGCTTATCATCAAAACTAACATTGGTATAATGCAATAACCAGCAAACTGCCCGATGTTGCAACATGCATCGTCGGATATCGATCTCATTTGCAACCCTTGACAACCACCAACAAATCTATCCTCATTGTCGTCATCAAAGATTGATTTCGCTATCGATCTCATTGCCATTGCTGACGATCTTGGCTTCGATCTTTGTCATCGGCATCGTGTTCTCCTAATCGTTGATGAGAACCATGACATATGTCTCTCTCACCATGATGAGGCGATCTTAGAGGCGATTATGTCCTTGGCGTCGTCGGCGAGAACCCCCACCATCAATCAGTATCAACTACGAGTGACTGCCTGAAGTCGACGCTGCATGGGCGTCACTCATGACTGCCGTAGCTCTATCGCTGATGCAACCCTCACAAAAATTGAGCTTGTTGGCGAGGATCGACAATAGGCTTAAATATTAATTTGATGTAATTAGATTATAATATAATAAAATTAGGTTTAAATAAATTAAGTAAATTAAATTTAACAGTTAAATTTGAAACTACATAGAAAACGTGAACCACACGTCAAATTTCTACATGTAGCTTCCTTACTATATCAAATTGCAGAAAATTTCATATATCCCATAACAACTTTCCCAACACACATTTTCCAACCCACTTTATTTTCAAACGAACAAAAAATTTGACGGATTATGTCACATGTCAAGATATCAAAACTCACTTTTAATGAACTAAAGCCAACATAGATACAATTGAATTATAAGTAGTCATAGATCACATCATCCAAAAAAAGAAAAAATAAGGGTAAAAATGGGCAAAAGCAATAACTAACTTCGAACCAGACCAGGTTGAAGAACGAAATAGACCGAACCGCACATGCACCTAGATACAGGGACGGACGCATGTAGGTGCCCTGGGGGGCACGTGCCCCCCCTGGAAATCGACTGTAAGCAAGTCGTATATTGGTTTGGTGGTAAGAGAGCGGGAAACCATGCAGTCAACGTGGGCTCAAATCCTTATACTAGCATTTTCCGATTTTTTCCCCTTTTATGAAATACGTTTGTATATTATCATCCTAGGTTTTGTAAAGGAGCGTCGTTTGTTTTTCCCCTATATTTTGCAAACACGCTGGGTCATCAAACTCACCGGCCAATATTTAGTAAATGGCGAACATCAGAGTCTCGGATTCCTTCGGTTTTGCAAAGAAACGGACGATTGTTTAAGGTTTGTATTTTTGCCCCCTTAGGTTTTGCAAAGGGCTCTTGGGGTTTCCAAAGGAGTTTTGTCTATGTTCACATGTTTTTTCCTACGTTTTGCAAATGAATTTTTGATAGCTAGTTCTCACAATTTTTGCCCTGGGATTATTATTTTTCGGTACTGTTATTATTATTATTATTTAGTAGTCAGAATCTAAGAATCTCATTGTATATAAAATTTTACCCCCTTAAATACGATTTGTATTTTTTTCTAGGTTTTGCAAAGGACGACGGTTCGTCAAAAGACTCAAAACTTTCGTTCTGCCCTTGGGTTTCACATCAGCAATCAGGCGAACAGGTCGACGTTCTCAAGATAGTTAATTTTTTGGTAGTATTCTCGAGGTAGTTATAGTATATAGAACGTTATGCGCATCTCTTTAACTTATAGATTATTATTATTTTTTTCAAATTTATGTGAAGCTCTTTCCAAAAAATTGATCTTTTTTAGCTCTAGGGTTTTCTGTTATTTGCATATTTGCATATAGGGTCAATTTAATCTTGTATAAGGATGTATTTGAGTCAATATAATTTTTCGTTTTGTTATAATTTTACAATAAATAAAATAAACGAAAAGTATATCGGGCTAAAAAAAATTGTGCCCCCCTGAAATCAATTCATGTATCTGTCACTGCCTAGATATCCATCCGATCTTCCCCATCCCCCTCCTGAATTCACCACGAAAGATATTCCTCGGTTTTCAACACAAATTCTACACGCTGGTCGCCTGAAGTCCCCTAACCCTAAATCCCGCTCTAATTTGGCCATGGAATCCGTCCAGGACTCCGTCGGGACCATGCTAATGGGTCTCATCACTTCAGATCCCACGCCAGCTGGTTCCGCCGCCGCCGCCACTTCTGCCACAGTCGCGAAGTTCGACAACACTCTGCCTTCTGTTGCAATGGGTCCCACTTCGGTAATTTGTAATGCCCCGTATGGGTATTTCTCTGTGTATTTCTTTGTGCATGATCCTTAGTGTGTACTGTATGTGTGTGTTTGAATGTATGTGTATGAATGTCATGCCTTGTGTTTGTGCATGATGGTTCTCTATATGAATGGATGTGGGTGTATGCGTGTATGTATGTTTGAGATGTGTGTGTTGTAGTAATGGTGGGTGTGTATAGCAATGGCATGTGTTGTAATTATTACCACAAGTTGAGGGGTAATCTTTAGGATGGCATTCTTATGAATATTTAGAATAGTAAGGGCATTCTTTGGGGGGTAGTTTAGTAATTCATTGGTTGCATGGTTATCTTAAGTGTAGAAGGTATGAGAGGATTCTATAGAACTCTTAAGCTTTCTTAGCTCTAATCTCCCATAATCATCTATCTTTCTCTCCCATTCCTTCCACATTTCGTGAGCCCTCCCCCCTTCCCCTCCTTGATGCCGTGAGCCTCCCACCAACTCTCTACTCCTCTTCTCCATGGATGTTAGGTGTTGGATAAGGAGAGTTAGCCATGGTGAAGCTTGATTCTTGAGGTAACATCCCTCTCTCTTTATCCCTTTCTCTCCATCTCATCCCCCCCCCCCCCCCCCCCCCGCCCTCGCCCTTCCTCCTTTAGCTCACTTACCCTATTTGCTCTATTTGAGGTAAAGGTGAAGGCTTGTGATGGAAAGGCCGGGGCTTGCAAGGGTTTGGAAGAAGGAGATGGAACTTGGAAGCAAGGTTGAATTGTTCATTGAGGTATGAGTACATAATTATATGTTGGGAATTTTATGTTTGGGATCGAGTTGCCATAGAGTTGTGTAGTTGGTGTTCTTGTTGTGATTGTTTCTATAATTGCTATTGTGTTATCTGGTTGTGTATGGTTGTGTTGATGTCAAGGTGTTTTCTTTGATGTGAATTGATAAATGCAAGGATTTTCAGTTCTGGTTTTCAGTTCTGTCCTCTGTGTTCATTTTAGCATAACTTTCCGTATAAGTTTCCAACAATTATGATTCAAGATAATATGGAAAGATTCTTAAGTTAGCTCCAACTTTCATTTAGAAACTGAACTCATATTCTGTCTAAAATTGGATTGAAATAGATAACTTTTAACCGGGTGTCAATCCTGGACAGATTATGCTGCTTTCAGTTCCTACAGTGAATTCAAATAAGTATAACTCTTAGTACAATTATCTAAATATTATGATCTAAGATAATTTGGAAAACTTATTAAATTATCTCCAACTTTCACGTTGGGATCAACCCCAGATTTAGACTGTAATTGGCATGTAACATCTGATTTCCATCATTATGTCAGTTTTAGGCAGATTCTACTACTCTGTATTGAATAGCTTATAAGTTTCTCTATATATATCCAAATAATGTACTCTTAGACAATATGGAATCATCATTAAATTATCTACAACTGTCATGTTGATACCTAAGTATGATTTTGGCTGAAAACATCTGATATAAACTGATTCTTCATGCAATATAATTCAGATTCAGGACAGACTTGGAGCTGATAATCTATAGGCCATAACTCCTAGCACAGTTATCCAAAAATTATGATTCTTGTTGCTCTGGAAACATATCTAAATTACCTATATATTTCTTTTAGAAATATATGTCAAATTCTAATTACAATTGTTGGTATGATATTGTTGTTGTGGATGTTAGTGTTGTGGTCATACTTATTGTTGTTGTTATTGGTATCTTGTGATGGATTGTGGACATGTGAAATGAAATGTGATACACACACGATGTGTAGGATACGGATGTCACTACACACTTGGACCAAAGTGTCACGGTAAGAGTCGGGGGAAATCACCGGTGGCAACCTCTTGAATCCATTGTAGTTGCCACAGATGGAGATGGACACGTTATAGGCACGTTGGCTTAGACGTGATCCCTTAGGTTTTGCATATGCATTCATGAGCATTTCATGAGCATCATGCGCATCATGTGCATCTGTGCATTGTGTGTGATATGTGTATTGGTAGCGTGAATGTGTGCTATGTATGTTTGTGCAGTGTATGTGTATTGTATGTGTGATGTGTATTGTATGTGTGATGTATGTTGTTTGATATGCTTTGTGCTCCCTTTTTTGGTTTATTACTATGTGGAACTTGTAGGGATGTTATGGCAATGATGGATGCCAAATTGATATATGGCCATGTGTCATATGATATAGGAAGATGAGATATGATGATGTGCCATGGCCATGGGCCAGATGATACATGATATGAGATAAGATGGAAGGAAGAAGTTTCTTTTGATTCTTTCAGTCGTTGGCTACTCTCTGTTGACGTTACTTTCAAATGTTTCATTTACTTAGTTGTTTACGTTACTTAGTTGTGCATTCTATACTTAGTTGTTCCTTTTATTGTTTACTTCCCTTGTTCCTTTGCTACACTTGTGCTTTTGCTTCACTTGCTCAATGTTCCACTTACTACTTTTATGCATCGCAATGTCAAGCATAGTTATTCCATATTAGAGTTGTGCACTCCTGTTGGACACGCTTTGACGTGCCCTCCCCCTTTTCCCCACAGGCTGTATCAGATGGACCCTTCAACAGGAACTGGAGTTGGTGACTGAGGTCTGAGGTAGACTAGAATGTGAATTGTACTCTTGGGCTGAATTGTGGGGTTGTGTTGTACTGAGCATTATGAATGTAATTTTGTTCAGTTGTATATATGGGAAGATCAACGAAATTGGACGTGTCGTTTTCATCGTAGTCCGGACTAAAAGTAAACCAGGCGGCAAGGGTTGGAGCAATGACCAAAGGAAGGGTAGAACCGAAAAGTAATCCGGGTTGTTGCCCGAGTTAGTCTCAACATGACTCCGCCCCTGCAGAAGTCATCCACTTGGATGAAGTTCATTTTCATTGATGCAATCATCATCAAATCGATCCAAGAAGCGTATTATGTACGCTAGTGTTATTTTGCTGCGTAGATCAAGTGTATAATTGTTGTATACATGTCCATATATAACCACATATGGGTTTTAGAGTATAGGGCTCATGATGGTTGAATGTACGCATGCTTAAAGAAATAAAAATAAGATTTTCAATTATCTCCCTGCATGAATCTTTGGAGATGATACTAGGGTAGATCTAACTTTTTGCATACTATTTATTATGAGGGGAAAAAAGGTTCGATTTTTGTTGATCTCACATGAGTATGTTAAATTTTTGATTCTTAATATGGCTGAGGACTAGATCTAATTTACTAGCATGCTAATTAATTAGATCTTGAATAAAATTGAATTCTTATCTGCAACTGAAAATCCATTGAATCACAAATTCTCAAACTAGCTTCATCAATTTAACAAGCTCAACCTGTAGCGCATCCTCACAACTAATAGATACAAACATTCAGCAACCAACGCAACTATTCCTGGCATATCGACATTTATATTACGACCAGAAGCACGCACCTGAGATTTATCATGTTACAAAATTATAAAAACACAAGATCATATTCAAACCAAATGATCCCCCAATGGGAAAACCACTACATCAACCAGTAATTAATTAGAAACAGATACGGGCAAATGAAGAACACTGTGCGTAAATCATCCCTCTTTTTAACTAATTTTATATTCTCCACTTGCATGAACTTCCTTGACCCTCTTATCATACTCATCTTCGTCCTCTTCCTCCTGCGGTGGCTCCTCCTCCTCCTCCTCCTCCTCTTTTGCCTCTCCCTCCTCTTCCTCCTCCTCCTCCTCTTCGGCCCGCCCGTAACCAGCAACCGACTTGGATGACGGTGGGCGGGTCCGGCCCTCTCCCACAATCTTCATGATGTCCTCTCTACTCTGAAGGGAGAAGGTTGGAGCACTGTGATCCCTCTTGTAATATAACGACTGGGCAACTTCTGTTAGCTCCCTTGGTAAGTTCTTCAAGAACCAAGGATGGTTCTTTATTTCTCTAATCGAAATCCTCTGAATACACAGCAAAAGAGAACCTTTCAGCAAGTGATAAATATTTCTACAATCTTGTAAAACATCCTATAGCACATAACAGCTATTTAAAGATTTACCCTGGAAGGATTGGCAACAAAAATACGCGAGAGAAGTTGCTTGCAGTCCGCTGATATGTGAACATAGTCTGGTATTTTATACTGGACTGACATTATCCTCTGCAATCAACACAAACAAAACAGAACGACGGTGTGTCAAAGTTTAAAACATACAAGTGATTCAGATTCCATACAAAATTTTGATAGATGGAATAGCGATGAGTTGGAGAATGACTAAAAGGGTAAACATAGATATTAGAGGCATTACCCCAATGGTCTTGCGGAAATTCTTTGGGTCATCTTGGTCTTCAAAGGGATATGCACCTACCAGCATCACGTACAGCGTAACTCCACATGACCACACATCTGCCAGCTAAATAACCACAACAAGGTTTCTTTAGCATTAGCGACTTAATTATACTTAAATATGTATCATATTAGCCTTACAGAAACTGAAAGCATGTATGAAATTATGCACTCTCTAAACCAAGGAAACCACTTGACATATGAGATCTAGGACTCTTATGGCAGGATTTACATAAAACCATGTATACACAGTTACTCACACGTTAACAAACTGAGAGCAAGAAATACAAAAGCCAAAGTAGAATTTCAACGTTACAGAGGAACTTGTTACTATAACGCGCTGATTAAGTTCTCGGTGAGTGTGAGAAGTGTGGGATAAAAGATTTCAAATGAAAAGGAGATGCCAACAATCTGGGACATACTGCTAGTTGAAATGTTAATGTTGGATTTTCCGCCATGTTTGGTTCATTGAACAACCAAAGCAAAAACATAAAACCCAGCTACATGACAGGCGGGAAAAAAAAACCCCAGCTCGCGCAACATGGGCTACGGTTTTACCCATAGTTTTCCACTACTTTTGTTCGGAATACACTTTGGTGCTTCTTGCTAGTGTGACATATATTCCAACTGGCTCCTTACAAAACTTGAGAAACAAATGATTCCACGGCTGTCAACGCATCAAAACATATTGGTCGGATGCATTGGAAGACTGTCAGGAAGTTTTCAAGGATGAACAGTGCACATTCATGCATGTGACCGAACAGGCCCTACATATATTATAGAAGGCATTTTGTTGCTTGATTCTAGAAGATGTTTGCATACCAACACATATTGGATTATCAACTTCTATGGCAAGACCGGTAGATGACGACATAAGAACACCCAATGAAAAAAGTGATAGCAGCAATAACGACGACGAATATGACGTCGCAATGGTGGAAAGCATGCGTTATGCTGCATATACAAACATAGATGATACAACATGGATAAAACAGTCGGTAGTTGTCAATACAAATGTGGAATTTGAAAAGCCATTACTTGAAGTGGAAGAAGAGCAATGGGTCAATGCATTAGTAACGAAAAATACTCATGAAAGAAACATGAAATGGCCAAGAATTCACAGCGAGAGCAGAGTGTTCAAGGTCAGTGATCTATATGATACAAAGACCGACTTAGTTCAAGCAATTAAGGAATGGAGCATCAATCGCAATGCTTCATTCTGACCAATCATGATGAACTCCATATGCTATTCTATGATATATGCCTTAAATAAGCAGGTGCACACTAAAACCCAAGATGAGACAAGTAGGAATTGTTCGTGACGAATTCATGCAGCAGTTGGGAAATAATCAATGGGATGTTCAAGATAACAAAAGTAGGTGAAGACAAGATATATTATAATCTCACGCTGAATACAGACCATGTTCAAGCCATGAATTCTTTCTTAAGTAATAAGATTATATCAACGGTGAAGAAAAAACTTGATTTGACACCTACTGAAATACAAGAAGCCATATGCATTATGTTAAGGATTAAAATATCATAAACCAAAGCATAACGAACTAGAGTGAAGGCAATGTCACGTATTTGTGGTGATTGGGAAGAGTCATACCAGAGACTCTCACAGTATCTAAAGGCCATTTTGGAAAGCAATATTGTGACCATTTATAAGATTACGTCCGACACTATCGGGCTAGGATTGAAATAGCTTACATGTGTGTTTTGGGCATTCGAATCATCAATTAAAGGTTTCTAGCTCGACATGCTTTGATATATTATATTTTAATCTTTATCATGATGTGTATGGCTTCTTCTATTTCGGCTGGTATCAAATCAAGCTTTGTCTTTACCATTGATATAATCTTATTACTCACGAAAGAACTCGTCGCTTGAACATCCATATTCAGCGTGTGTTATTGCATGTATGGCCCTCACCAACTTTTGTTAACTTAAACCTCCAATTGATCCCTTTCCCAACTGCTGTATCAATCTGTCTCGGATAATTCCTACTTGCCTATCTTGGGCTTCAGGATTTACCTACTTATTAAGACACATATCACAGAATAGCATGTGGAGCTCGTCTTGATTGGTCAAAATGAAATATTGTTCTCGATGCTACATTCTTTAATTGCTTGAACTAAGTTGGTCTTTATATCATATAGATCACCAACTTTGAACACTCCGCTCTCGCTGGCATTACATGTTTCTTTCGTGAGTATTTCTCATTACTGATGCATAAACATATTGCTCCTTTTCTGCTTCATCTAGCAACGATTCTTCAAATTCCACATTAGTATTAAAAACAACCGAATGTTCAATTCATGTTGTACCATCTGTGTTCATATCTGCATCATAATACATGCTATTCACTTTATGATGTCATCGTCGCCATCGTTATCGGTGCCATCACTTTCTTCATTGGACGTTCTTACACCATCATCCACTGATCTTGCTATAGAAGTCGATAATCCAATATGTATTGGTATGCAAACATCTTCTGGAATCACAATCGATGGATTGATCATTGACATTGGTACATATAAGCCTTGCATGTAAGTGGAGTATATTGATTGCCCTCCATATTTTTAATATCAATGCCATATCACGTAACATTCAATATACGTTTGACATATGAGACCATGTAAATTTTAGAAAATCGAAGTTACATATTAAAAATATCACATAGAAGAACAAAATACATGCATGTTGTCGATACTTCCGCATCGATACTCTCATCCTCTTGTGAGTAGTAAGAAAGATCCTTCTTCCGGCATATTCTCTAAACGATGAGACGCTTGATTTAGAGAAGAAAACATAAATCCTGCCGAGTTCTCCAGGCAAACGTGCCACGTGCTTCAGACACTTGAGTGTTGATTATTGTATCCTTTTCCGATCGTTGAAATTCCCCCAAGTTGAATGGTATTTCCATATTGCCATCATTAAAAATAATCATAGCTGTAGTTATGTGGTCCGTTGTCGGCTAGTAGCACATCAATTTCAAAGAATACTCATGACAGTTGATATTTGTGACCTTATATATCTGGTCTACTAGTTCGATATATGTTGATAGTCTTCTAACCATAATTGACTTTACGGTCCTCCCGACATATCTCGGTTCATTATGTTGGAAATAATAGCTCTCAAAAGCCTTTATTTTATTCCCACTAAATCTTTAGTCCCATATTGCGTAGGAAATTTGTCGTGTAGTATATTAGGGATTTGTTGAGACTTGTGGAAGTGCCCCAAGGTGTAGGATTCTATTATGAAGGGGAGAGGACTTACACGAGTATGTGTCCACCACACGCGCGCGCCGCTGTCGTTGCTCGCCGACCGACCGACCGTACCATGTACGTGCATGTGGTGTGACCCGCGCGACTTTCCTTTTTTGGACGGCATGTCTTTTCTTTTTGGGACCCAACCCATTGATGTCTCAGATTCTAAACGTTGGAAACAACTAGTTAATTGATGCATCTGTTGCAGCATTCAAAGCCTCTCCTTAATATGCGATTAAAGCATCTATTTAATACGTGATTATTATTTGCAGCATTCAAAGCCTCTTTTAATACTTGATTATTATTTGGCTGTTTGAAATTCTCTAACGGCTATTTTGAATTCTTATTTATATCTCTTCTTTATTCCTCAAGCATGATCACGCACAAAGAATTCTTCTTCATTTTTCATTCCAGATTTCTTCTCTCTCGCTCCTGGTTAAATCGGCCATGTGCAAACTCCAAAGCTTCTAACCACGAGTGGAAGCTGATATAAGCTGTTATGTTAACATTGGAGAGCAATTGGCGCTATCAATTGTCACCGAGGTCGAGCCGTAGTTGCTTTTAAGTCAGTGATCATCCCACGACAAAGCCTTGAAATTCTTCTAATAAGTATTCTGTTTCAATGTTCCTTCTCGTATAGCCACAGTATTCTACCTCTTTTTTCCAACAAATTGAAAGAAATTATTCCAGTATTATAACATGGCTATCATCGCAAACAAATCCATTCTTGATCTTTCCAAATTGGAAACACTCGATTGTAACAATTACAAAAGATGGTCTCAAAAACTTCTTATGTTCTTGTTCACCGACTGTCCTTCTGTTACTTCTATTGTCGAAAACACCACTACCACCACTGCTGTTGTTACTGCTACTAAGTCTAATGAAAAAGAGATTAAGAAATATGAGAAGGATAATAAAAATGTTAGATGCCACCTATGAAAAACTCTCTGTTTGATTAATTTATGATTCATAATTCTTCTAAGTTTATCTGGGATTCCATAGAGAAGAAATATGGTGCAGATGATGCAGGGAAGAAGATGTACATTGTTGGAAAATGGCTGAATTTCCAAATGGTAGATGAAAAACATATAATGGAGCAGGTTCATATATATGAGAACATGTATGCTGATGTCCTTAATGAGGGCATGAAGATATGCGAAGTCTTTCAAGTGAACATGTTATTGGAGAGGTTCCTACCATTATGGAATGAATACAGAAATCACCTCAAACACAAGAAGAATGATCTGTCGCTGCAGGAGCTTATCAGTCACATGAAAACTGTAGAGGCTAATCGCCTCAAAGATAAGCCTGATTCTCTTTCTGTCAATATTATAAAGGCTAATATAGTTGAATATGTTATTCCTTTCAACAAAAACATGTTCAAATGAAAAGAGAAGAACTTTAACCAAGGATGAAATAAGAAGCAAGGCTGGTTCACCAAACCAGAAGGCAAGGTCCAGAAGCCAAACATGGTATGCTATGTCTACGGCCAGCATGGCCACAAGGCTTATCAATGCACTCAACGCCAAGGACCCCAGAAGACGCCATAGAAACTAGGTGGAAATGATGGTGCTCAAGCTAACCTTGCTAAACAGGATGAAGTCATTGCTGCTTAGTCATTGAAACGAACCTGGTGGCCAACAACAATGATTGAGTGCTGGACACTGACGCTACAAAGCACCTCTGTGCCAACAAGGAGCTGTTTCATGACTTCAAAGACGTTGCTGATACAAGATGCGTCTTCATGGAAAACTCAACCTTGCTGGTGTTGCTGGTAGAGGTACAATCTTATTGAAACTCACTTTAGGAAAGACCATATCCATCAACAATGACATGTACGTCCCATCACTGCACCGCAACCTCGTGCTAGTGTCTTAATGAATAAAGCTGGATTGAAACTTGTCTTTGAGGCTGACAAGGTTGTAATCATTT
The DNA here is from genome assembly GCA_030789695.1 of Scilla litardierei. NCBI lineage: Eukaryota > Viridiplantae > Streptophyta > Magnoliopsida > Asparagales > Asparagaceae > Scilla > Scilla litardierei. Next base: position 12,790,325 of record CM061132.1, read on the forward strand.
GCAGTGGGGACTTCGTAAGAAAAGAGTATCTGAGTGAGGGTCTATTTATTCTTAATATTGCTTCTGAAATTTTGAATAAAAATGTTCTGTTTATATTGCCGAGTCTTTAGATTTATGGCATGGTCAACCGGGGCATGTGAATATTGCATCTATTAAAAGGCTAAGGAACTTGGCCCTAATACCTGCAGTAAGCTCAACAGAGTTCTTCAAATGCCCTGTTTGTGTAGAAGCCAAGTTCACTAAAAGCCATGTAAACCTGTCTCTACTGGGCAATCAGACCTTCTCGAACTAATTCCTACGGACTTAGCTAACTTCAAATATACCAGGAGCAAAGGAGGAAAACATTACTATATCACCTTTGTTGATGATTACTCTAGGTTCACTAGGGGTGTACCTTCTTAGAACTAAAGGTGAAACAGAAGAGATGTTTATTATATACAATGCCGAAGCAGAAAACCAACTTGATAAGAAAATCAAGAGAGTTAGGTCTGATAGAGGTGGAGAATATAATACCAACACATTAAAGGACTATTGTGAGAAGAATGGGATTATACATGAGATTAGTGCCACTTACTTACTGCAACAAATGGTATAGCTGAACGTAAAAAGAAGAACCTTGAAGGAAATGGTGAATGTTATGCTTTTGAGTTCAGTGATATCTGATGACATGTGGGGAGGAAGTTGTTCTTTCAGCATGTCATGTTCTTAATCATGTACCTCATAAGAAACTAGACAAGACACCTTATGAGAGTGGAAATGTTATACTCCCAACCTCAATTTTCTTAGAGTGTGTGGGTGTTTGGCCAAGGTAGGTCTACCCGACTTTAAGAAGTCTAACATTGGACCTAAGACCTATGATACTGTGTTTATTGGTTATGCTCATCATAGTGCTGCTTATAGATTCAAGTCTTTAAAAGATCACTCTATTTTTGAGTCTAGAGATGCAGAATTTTTTGAGCATGTTTTTCCTTTGAAAAAGGATATAAATGGATCCATGTCTCTTATACATATTGATGTTTCTATGCCCTCGCCTTCAACATCATCTGATGAGGTGTATACAAATAATTCTACCTTACTAGTACTATTGTTGATGAACCTATGAGTTAGAGGCAAAGAACTGAAACCAGCTTTGGACCCGACTTTATTACTGCTTTCCAATCAGAAAATGCATGTATAGATCCGCTTAGTGATGAACTTGTGTCTGCCTTTATGATAGAAGAAGACCCAAAAACTTATGATGAGGCGATGAGATTCATTGATGCAAATTTTAGAAAAGAGGCTATTAAAAGAGCTTGATTCTATTGTTTCTAACCAAACTGGGGAATTGACTGAGTTACCTAAAGGTAGTAGACCCATTAGTAGTAAATGGATCTTCAAGAAAAAGATGAAACCTGATGGTTCAATAAAAAAGTTCAAAGCTAAATTTGTGATCATGGGTTTTACCCAAAAGAAAGGCTTAGACTATTTTGATACGTATTCTTCAGTGAGCAAGATACTACGATAAGGACTCTAATTGCTTTAGCTGCAATTCATGAGTTAGTTGTATATCAAATGGATGTCAAAACAGTCTTTTTAAATGGTGACATAGAGGAAGAAATCAACATGTCCCAACCCAAGGGGTTTGTGATTGTTGGTCAAGAGAATAAGGTATGCAAGCTTAGAAAATATCTATATGGTCTAAAACAAGCACCTAAGCAATGGTATGAGAAGGTTAATAGCACTTTAGTGAGGAATGACTATATTGTGAATACCTCTGACCCTTGTGTTTATTCTAAACTAATAGGATCAGATTATGTGATTATATGCCTAAATGTAGATGACATGTTGATTTTTGGAATCAATACGGACGTTGTGAATGATACCAAGAATTTCTTGTCATCCCAGTTTGAGATGAAAGACCTAGAAAAAGTTGATGTTATTTTAGGAGTTAGAGTTATTAGAAACTCCAATGGCATCTCCTTGTGTCAATCTCATTACGTAGAAAAGATGCTGAAAAAGTTCAACTGTTTTGATGTTGTGCGTGCTAGAGCTTCCTATGACCCTAGCATACATTTGAAAAAGAATTTGGGCGAGAGTGTTTCCCAATCTAAATATGCTAAAATCATAGGAAGTGTGATGTTCCTCATGAAATGTACTCGAACTGATATAGCCTATGCAGTTAGTAGGCTAAGTCGTTATACCCATAACCTTAGTAACGAACATTGGAATGCTCTTCATCGTTTGCTAAAATACTAGAAATGACCTATTGATTGGTGTTTGCATTTTAGCAGATTTCATGCTGTTTTAGAAGGATTTTGTGATGCAAACTGGGTTTCAGGTAATGATCAAATAAGTTCAACTAGTGGTTTTGTTTTTACGTTGGTGGAGACGCTATATCATAGACGTCTTCAAAACAGACATGTATAACACGATCTACCATGGAATCTGAATTTATCGCTCTTGAGTTGGCAGGGCAAGAAGCTGAATGGTTAAGGAACTTGTTAGCAGACGCGCCACTGTGGGGAAAAAACAGCGCCAGTTTTCCTTCATTGTGATTCTCAAGCAGCCATTGAAGTTGCTAAAAACAGTGTCTACAACGGGAAGAAAAGACACATTCGTATCAGGCACGATGTGTTTAAACAACTCCTGAAAAATGGAGTAATTTTTTTGGAATATGTGAGGTCCGAAAGAAATCTTGCAGACCCACTAACCAAGGAGTTGCCAAGGAAAGTGGTTCTTGATTCGTCGAGGGGGATGAGGCTAAAGCCCACGAGTTAAGGTAATATGGTTGATACCCGTTGTGGTCTAACGAAGCCATATGATCCTTAACATACGTTACATTTCCATCTCTATGACATATGGTAGTATTTTTAAATACATAGCCAAGTTTTGGTGGTGCTACTGAGAAGCAGTTGATGGATTCACTTTGAGATATGTCCATAACTAATTTTTGATTGTGCTATAGAGAAGTACTTGATGGACTCATTACCTGATGAGAGGTTAAGCAATATGCTCTTAATGGTTCCATATACCTTGTGGTGGTGCTATAGAGAAGCATTTGATGGACCACCTACGTGGGTGTGAAGGTTTGGCAGCCTTCTATGAAAGACAATGACAGTTTTTCTAGAGCATTCATGAGACCCGATGTATGTGCGTGATCTTAAAGTACTTGATATGTATCGCGGAGTTTGCACATACTCAAGGTTACAATATGTGTTGTGGGGTCTCAACCGAACTCTAATGAGTTCAAGAGAAATTCATTCATTAGCAAGTAAGTTGTTGCCTCACTTCACTATGTATCAATTCAATCGAAAGACATTGATGCTTAAGTATATATCTTTTCTTTACCACGGAGTTCTTCGTTTTTTCCCTAGCCATTAGTGGGGATTGTTGAAAATAATGGCTCTAAAAAGCCTTTATTTTATTCACACTAAATCTTTAGTCTAACATTACTTGGAAAATTTGCCATGTAGTATATTAAGGATTTGTTGAGACTTGGGGATGTGCCCCAAGGGGTACGACTCTTTTGTAAAGGTGAGAGGACTTACATGAGTATGTGTCCACCAGAAATACGGGCGCCACCGTCGCCGCTGCCCATCAACCGTGCGTGTACGTGGCGTGGCGCACGCGACTTTCCTTTTTTGGACGTTATGTCTTTTCTTTTTAAGACCTAGCCCATTGATGAGATTCTAAACATTGGAATCGTCTAGTTAATTGATGCAGCTGTTGCACATTCAAAACTTATACTTACTACGCGACTAAAGCCTCTCTTTAATAAGCGATTATTATTTGCAGCATTCAAATCCTCTTTTAATACTTGATTATTATTTGGCGATTTGAAATTCTGTAACAACCATTTTTGAATTCTTATTTATATCCCTTCTTCATTCCTTAAGCATGATCACGCAGAAAGAATTCTTCTTCATTCTTCATTTCAGATTTCTTCTCTCTCGCTCCTGGATAAAACGGTCATGTGCAAACTCCAAAGTTTCTAACCGCGAGTAGACGCATACAAAGGCTGTTGTGTTAACAATGGGAAGCAACCGACGCTATTGATTACCACCAAGGTCGAGCCGTAATTGTTTTCAAGTCAGTGGTCATCCCACGACACAGCCTTGAAATTCTTCTGATAAGTATATTGTTTCTATGTTCCTACTCATATAGCCATAGTATTCAACATCTTTTTTCCAACACATTATTGTCACCAATCATTAAATTTCTATCGTAATAACATGTGACAAAAATTCGAACATTTGGCATTGTTATAAACTTGTAAAAACATCTTTACAATTGTGCACTAATTATAAATTTACATAATTTTTATGGAAAATTCTAAGTAACTTTTTTCTTGCCCACAATTTCATGTCATTCAAAAAACACATTAATTTAAAATATTTCCCTCAAATCTCATAATAATTTTTCGTAAAGAGGGATGTAAACACTTCACAATGATGGAAAATACTCAGAATCAAGCTGGATCCGGTTGTTGGGTGAATTCCAGGCGAGTAACATGTCGGATCCGATGATTTTTGACGGTAAAAGGTTGATTCAATTTTTTTTGTTGGTTGGATAGGGCCGGCCGCTTTGGGTTTCTGACAAAGAAGAAGAAGAGCTTGGTTTTTTGAGATAGTAGAAGAAGAGGAGTGCTAGGAGCAACCATTTATGATGGAATTGACCGGAGTTGACAACCCTGCTCAAATTGTATAGCACCCAGCAGAATAACAATTTGACCGGGGTTGGCAACCCGGCCAAATTGAACTTCACCCCGTCAGCGCCCAATCACTCCCGGTTGCTGACGTGGCTGAAATTGGCCTACTCCTGCAATTATTTTTAAATTTGGTCAATTGTTGGAGTTATTTCTAATTTTTGGCTTTTCCTCTAAAATTTGTCCATTAGGATCTAGGCCGGGTAATCAAATCTTTTAAGTTGTCACAATCAGTTAGATACCTATCAGTACCATCCTACAATTAGTCTACACAGATTATTCCACAAGTTCCAACTTTGTATCGAACTTTTTCCCCCCAACATCACAGCTAATGGCTAGCATAAGCCGACGGTAATAATCTACTTTCGCAAAAATATTCCTTACTTTTCAAGCGGTCTGCTACACTTGCGGACCGGTTAAACCGAGACCGCGTCTTGTTCATAATCGACGGACACATCACGTGGCGAAAAGGTCCACTTCACGCTGCCAGCGTGTAAGACCACGCTACCTTGTCATTCAACACATCGCGGGTCCCAACCTCAGGATCCGTCTAAGCACGCACTACGAGCGAATATGTCTTATTATTAAATTGAACAAACCCCCCGAGCACCGCAGAAATTGAACCCAAAGACAGACCCAAAAGAAGAGAAGCTTCGACTAACAAAGAAAAGGAAATTAGCTGAAAACCCACGTCTCCATCAGACCCCTTTTTCGGTAAAACCGTTGGAAACTTTTTACCGCTAGTAAATTAATATTATAAGAGAGCTTTTGTGTCAACAGTTTTTTCCACTGACCTTCCCGTCGTACTCTCGCCGGGATAGAACCTCCGGTGCAATATACGCCGGCGTTCCCACCGTCGATTTGGGCCTCGAGTGAAGCAAAGACGACTGTTCCTCAAAAACAGAAAAAATCAAATAATAATAATAAATAAATAAGGTTTTGAGCTCGAAGTAAGCTGAATTATTGAATAAAGAGAGGGATTAATATTGGAGACCTTGGAGTATCCGAAATCGCAAATTTTGAGTCTCGGCGCTGGGCTCCCATCCAGTAGCGTGTTCTCCAGCTTCAAATCTCGATGGCATATTTGCTAATTAAAAAAAAGTCATTTGTAAGTTTCTTCGACTGCAAATAATTAAGAAATATAGGAGCATTCCGTTAATTTTCGCAGATCAGGATACCATGAAATGGCAGTAGCTGACACCGGATATGAGCTGCTGGAAAAAATATCTCGCCTGAATAAAAAGAAGACAAAATTAATATTTAACTATCACAGTTTTCGGCAATTTTCAGTTTTTACAAAAAGAGTGCAAAAAAGTTTTTGCAGAAAAGCACCTCATCTTCGCTGAATCGCCCAGCGGTACAGATCCGCTCGAAGAGCTCGCCGCCGGCAGCGTACTCCATCACGATCGCCAAATGCGTCGGCGTCAACACAACCTTACAATTCCACCAAAAACTCAATAAAGTCCAAAAATTAACTCCAAAAGGTTCGTTCAACTACAATCACAAAACCCTAATTTCTCACCTCTTTGAACCGAATTATGTTGGGATGCCGGAGCGATCGGTGGTTGATGATCTCTCTCGCCACATTCTCATCCACCTGAAACCTCAAAAGCTCAACCAAATCAGATAAAAAATCCATCAAAAAATTATAAAAATCAACGTTCCAGATCCAGATGGAATCATCAAACCCTGTGTCCTCTCTCGATATACTTCATGGCCACGAGCTCCTTGGTCTCCTTGTTCCTCATCAACCTCGCCACCCCGAAATTCCCCGATCCGATATCTCTCACTAGCTCGTACTTCTCCATCGCCGCCGACAGCCAACAAAATAATGATCTGCAACCAAAATCTTCACCCCAGGCTATCTTCTCGTCATTTGCGCTCACGGTCCAACGCTAGGGTTTTGATCGAGTGGCGAGAGGTTGAAGTCGGAGGAGGCGGTCCTTTTATATTAAGACGCTGCTGGATTCAAGGGAGAGCGCACGTGACGAGCTACAGAGAGGCTTCTACTGTTTATGATGCTGCTTCGATTTCCCGATGCCGACTGAATCGAGTTGGATCGGATCGAGGAAGACGACGTAGCTTCCGATTTCTTTGTAATTTTACAGCATGTATTTTTTATCTTTCCTTTTCATTGGGTTTTCGAGTGATTTTATATATTTATTTTGATCTGCGAAAAGGGAATTTTGTTGCTGGTTTGTTGGGAAGAGAGAGCGAGTGTGTGTATTTATCGTGCTGTAACATTTATGTGTGCTGTGACTCTGTGAGAGAGTGACAGACAGAGATTTAATCAGGACCGTTGATTTGATTCTGTCACCATCTCCTCGATTTGCTGCAGAATGATTAGATGGACTCTATACGCTCGTGTATATTCTTCATTAGTTGTCGAATTTTCAGCGAATTATTCGTAGTTAACTCTTACCTGGTACCGCACCCGGTTTGGTCTTCAATCAGACCTTACCCGATTAAGGACCACGGTCCCACATAGATCTCCAACTACTAATACATCATATGAGAAGAAGCAAATCCCATTTGTTTTGGATTGGTCTAAATGAACCGCAACAGTGCAGTGCAGTGATGATTTTTTGCTAATTATAATAAAAACATCAATTTTTCTGTCTTTTCAGCGTCTATCTCCACTTATTATTAGTCAATTTTTAGCAAAAATTCATCTCGTGCATCGTATTCTTTCGGTGCAATTAGTCAAAATCTCTGTTTTAAAGGGCCTATTCAACAACTTGAAAGTAAGCAAGAAAGCAGGCAAAATCTATTGTTTGGGCGTCTTTCGACTGAATTGAGCCGATGTGGCACCGACGTGGATCCAAGGTGGAACCAACTTTCTCACCAGCGTAATCGTCGGAAAATCCGCGGATTACGCTCGGGGTTCTCAGTTTTTGGGACCCACTCGTTCTCTCTCCTTCCTACCCGCCAATCGTAGCTCGCAGTTTGATTTTTTTTAAATAAATGTTTATCCCGAGATATGAACGGTAATACCGAAAAAAATTCGTAGAGGGATGCACATTAATTCCGTTTTTTTGTCTTTTAGTGTTAATTAATTATGCCGGTTAATTAGTTAGTTTAGTTTTAATTAATTAGATTAGTTTAAAATTATAATTTCTAATTTCTAATTTCTACTAATATTTATTATTTCTATTAAATAAAATAATAATTAAAATTGTCAGTTAACCAACAAATAATTTAAATTAATCAAATTAGGATAGTTAGAAGTAATCACATTGGACCTCACATAAAACATTCACATAAAACTTGCAAATCCAAAGAAACACCAAAAAATTTCGTAGGACCCGCAACAACCTCTCAAACTCACTTTCCACGCCACTTTCAAGTCAAAAAAAAAAAACCAAAATAAATGACTTTACTTTTGTCAATCCAAGATTCCACAGCTTCTCAACTTTCCAAATAGATCTTTCAAGTTGTGGAACGGGCTCTTAATCTCTTGCCATCTTACCCATAGTAATTTCATTGCTATCCTCTCCAAAACAACCTCGTAGCTAATAAATGAGAGTGAGATATATAGAGTTGAAACAAAAGCTAGCTGCCAATGACCTATAGGGCAGATTGACATCTCCCCCGCTTTTCTGCAGAGCCATCAGGGTTCGAATCCTAGTGACTCGGGCCTCAGCACATGGTGTAAGTGTGTTTTGAGGACTCTAGATGGAAAAAAAAAATTATGTACTTTCGCTCTGTACCTGTTGGTGGAAAATGATTAATGTGCACAAGTTGGTGCAAGTGTTACTTGAGTAGTTCAAGAAATTGAAAAAACAATTAATTTGATCGGTTGGTAACCCACTCAGGCCTTAAGGAATTTCAATTGTCATAATGACATTGGTCCACACTGAATCAGAATTTAAGAAGGGTTGTTAACAATGATGATTGTGAAATTTGGTCAATTGGTTAATTAACCATCTCCCTTCCTCTCTATTGGGCTAAACGTCTCGTTCCTTGGCCAACAATTGTTCACACTTTCACTATGTGACGCAACATCGGGTGCAATGATTGATCAAAAGACCAAAATTGAAGTTAAATTATCTCTTTTTGAGAAAATGGTGGTCAAGGGTTGACGGGCCAAACTTGCATTTGACCCGTCAATAGTCTAGCCCACCAATGGCGGGCCAACCTTCTAAAACACCGAACCTAACTCGGCTCACGGGCCAACTTAAAAAGTCAGTGAACACAAGACAAAACTCGGAAAGTTTTAGAAAAATCAATCTGTTAAAATACCTAATGTGTTGTGAACGGTTATTTAACTGTAGTTGGGTGAGATTCTGGGCTATCCTAGAGATATGCCCATATCATTGTAAGCCCATATCTGTATTCCCCCAATTGCCTATAAATAAAGAGCTGGGGGCTCCTCCCCCAGTAGTTGATTCATAACATGTTATCAGCACGACTCTAAAAATTTTCTTTTCCACAAATTTTTTTTTTTCGTTCGTTGCGAAGGCGAAGACGAAGGCGAGACGGGAGATCAACGAGCGCTGTGCAAGGCTTCCTCAATCGAGCGTCGTCATCCGCGTAGGGCTTCGAGCAACCGTCGCTATATCCGGAGGACGGATATAGAGGTAAAAACACTAAAAACGATGTTTTTAATCATAACGTATGATTGCCCTACCCCTGGATCTCGCAAGATCGATATGGGGTTTTTGTTAATCGCCCAAAACGACGAATTTTTCATCCCAAAAATCAAATTTTTAGGGTTTTATTTTGTGTAAACCCTATGTTTTGCCCGTCGGAAGCTTTGCCGCCAACCTCCCCCCAACGCTCCCCCCCCCCCCCGCCTGCAGCTGGGGGGCCGCCGTTTCATGCCCTTGCCCCCCCTTGAAGCGGGGGGCGGCCTATACTCACTGCCCGAAGGGGCGGCTCACGCCCCCCGCCCCCCGCCCCCCCCGCCTGTAGCGGGGGGCGCCCTCTGTGGACGCCCTGTGGGCGTTTTCCCCAGCCCCCCGCCTGAAGCGGGGGGCGCCCTCGGCCACCGCCGGTGGGCAGATTGCGCCCCAGCCCCCCGCCTGAAGCGGGGGGCGCCCTCGGCCACCGCCCTGTGGGCGTTTTGCGCCCCAGCCCCCCGCCTGAAGGGGGGGGGCGCCCTCGGCCACCGCCCTGAGGGCGTTTTGCGCCCCAGCCCCCCGCCTGAAGCGGGGGGCGCCCTCGGCCACCGCCGGTGGGCGGATTGCGCCCCAGCCCCCCGCCTGAAGCGGGCGGCGCCCTCGGCCACCGCCGGCAGGGCGTTTTGCGCTCCAGCCCCCCGCCTGAAGCTGGGGGCGCCCACTGTCACCGCCGGGTAGGGCAGTTTTCGCCGCCTGGGGGCGGCGTTTCCCTGCGCCCCCACTGACCACCCCCACCCCCCACCACACCCACCCCCCCCCCCCCCGCCTGAGGGGCGGCGCCGCTACAAACCCCCCCGAAGGGGGGCTCCTCCGGTGCTACGGCGAGGGGCGGCGGTGGCTAACCCAAGCCGCCGCCTCTCAACAATAATGGGCCTGAAGCCCATTTCGAAAAAAAAAAACATCAGACTGCGGGCCTGAAGCCCGCAGCAACTCTGCGGGCTCCAGGCCCGCAAGCCACTTTTTCAAAAAAAAGGGGGGCAAATTACTATTGAAGGGGCTAAAAATAAGCTTTAAAAGGCTTATTGTATCCAAAATTAATTTTAAAAGGGCGTTTGAGGGCCTATAAACTCGTGAAAAATCACGGTACATTATGGGGGGCAATTATCGGGCATATAAGTGTTTATTGGGGACTTTTGGGGGCTATTTGGGATGATTTAAAAAGGAAAAACCTTTTTCTTTGTACAACGAAAATGTTAATTTTGGGCTCTTATTCAATTTTATTGATTAAACCCATTCATTTCAACCCTTGCATCGTAATGATTTTTTTTTGTAAAAATCATCTTTAGATGCTTTACATCACTAGTGTAACAACCCTAGTGTGCAAATACTAAGTAATCGTTAAATTCATCCAAGTTTCTCGTACATGTGCACACCAATCCCGGGGAATGGAGAGATTTGCAAATTGCCCCTCGATTTTTCATTTATACCCAAATGAGGGTATCATTGTAAGATTGGGTTTAAGGCAAATTTCTTAAAGTGAAGGGTTATTGTGAAAAAAGGAAATGAGATATTTGCAATGGCAAACTTGTAATAAAATCAAGCATTTGGATGGCTAATTTTGAAAAAAAAAAGAAAGAAAAAAAAAAGAAATGAAAAGAAAAATAGAGTATGGCACTAAGTTGTCATACCTAGTACACCTAACCCCCCATCTCTCCCCTCACCCTACACCATAACCCCCCACCCCTCTCCACTCTCCTAGGTCCCTTTCTCTCCCCCTCTCTCCATTATTTTCAGCCCATGGCTGAAAATAACTAGGGAAAAAAAAAGGAAAAGAAAAAGGAAGAGAAGAAAGAAGAAGAAGAAGAAGAATAGGAAGAGGAGAAGGAGAAGGAGAAGGAGAGGGCTACTACTCAAACCATCAACCATTCTTGAAGCTCCAAAGAGGTAGGAACTCTTCACTCTCCTACTCTAATTATAAATGATGGAAAACATCTTATATGTATGAGTTTTCTCTGAAATTTTGGGAAGAATGTTGTAGAACTAGGAATCTTGATGCATGCCTGAAATTTGCTGAACCTTTAGCTGAGTTCTGGGATTAATTGGCTATTAAGAATGCTCTGAAAATTTTATATGATATTTATCTCGTAGTTATGAGAAACTTTCATGTTCATCATGTTTTCCGATTCGAACTGAAAATTAGGGTAAAAATTCGAATTGTGCAACATGCCAGGAATTCTGTCAAGCTGTACACATTTCAGTAAACCAAGCACCACTACCTGCACACATCTTGGAATTTGTTTATTTTGGTCTTGTTAGAAAGATAATAAGTTTTTCTCAAAGTCCATCGCGAATCTTATGTCGAAATTCTGGCTATAATATGCCCAAAATTGGCTTTGAACACAGACATAGAAATCTGTCTGCAGAACAGTTTTGACATCCTTTACCAAATAATTCACTATAAATCCAATACTTCATATTTTTGTCTGAAATTTTATGGGTGAACTCAGAACTATAATATCTCCAACTTTCATTCTTTGAGATTTGTCAAATTCTCAAAATACATGGGTTAAAAATGCTGTTTTTCTATCTGTTCATGTAATTTCAGTATGTTGAAGGGTGTTGGGCGAAATTGGACTTGTGTGATATTGCTAATTTTTCACTCCAAATGCATGAATGATGTTGATGCATGTATGTAAGATTAGTTATGCTATTTGTTACAAAAATTGGTGACGTGATTCTCTTCATTTATGTGGCGCTCATTATATGTTTGTTAAATTGCCTGAATGAACTTAAGATTGAAGAAACTTGGAAAATGGCATGTTAATTGTGTGACATGTATTACCCACGAGGAATTGTATATGATCAATGAGGTTATGATACATGTATTATGGAGCATGCTAGTTTGTTGTGAATATCTTGATGAAAAGAATGAATTTGGACATCATTTACATACGTCATTTTACATGCTCAATACCCTAGGATTAATGATTAGCTAAAAGATAACCTAGGGATATCTTGTTCCACTTGAAGTGGGTGAGGACCCTAGGAGGGTTGGGGGAAACCAAGGTAATAAGTGGACATGCGGGGATGGACTGCTGGCTTGTGGACCACTCCTGACGAGCCCTCAGCGGCGGGGAGTTGGTGCGGTTGTGGTTGAGTTGGTTGTGTTGGTGAACGGCTTCTTTCGTAAGAGCTTGTCTCGGGAAGTCGTAGCATTCCACCCACCTTACCGGGTGAGGTCCAGTCCCCGATGTCTGACCCGTTACTGAGGTTTCGAATTCATGCATGAAAACTAACCTATAAAGAAAAAAACAGTAACTCTGGAATGTGATTCCTTTTCCTTTGTTGTGATTCCTTGTTGTGCACTATGATTAGAGTAGTAGACTTGTGGAGTTCCTACTGGGCACGCTGTGACGTGTCCTCCCCCCTACAGGTCCAGGCACCGGTTCTCTGGCGGCGGGCCCGGGAGTGGAGACCCCGGAGGGCAGCTCGTCTCAGCAGGGTCCGTAGTGTATGGTCAGTGTGGGTCGCGTGGTGTAGTCTTGGGTTGTGTGTGTGTGATGAACGCAGTGTTGTACCCCTGTTCCCTTTGTACCCCGTAGGGTTGAGTTGTACTTTTGTGGGAGCTTTTGTTGTTGGGGTTGTACAGTGGACTTGTGCGGTACTGGCCATGTAGTGGCGGTGCTCTGTGACTCTTGGATGTTCTGTTCGTCGTATTTTACCTTACTGCCTGTGTTGTAGTGTCTTGTACTATCTTTCTGTGTTGGAGCTGTACTGTTCTGTTAATCGTTCAGTCTGTACTTTACTGCCTGTGTTTCCTCAGCGTTTGCAGTGGCCTGCGTGACTTTGGTGTGTACTTTAGCGCTTGGTACTCTAATACCGCGGCTTGTCACGCCGACCCTCCCTATTTTGGACAGCGGGGCGTGACAGGTTTTGTGGTGGCCCATGCAGGTCCGCGCCCACTGCGATACGCGTAAAGGAAACACCGGTAAGGCTCCAATATTTCAGTACACGACACTAATGCATTGTTCTGTTTCTCGCCTGCAGATGGAAGGTGGGAACGGGAGTTCCGGCGGGACCGGAACATCTGATGGTGGGATTGGCCCAGCCGGTGATGTGCAGTCTTCGGGTGACAGGACCTCAGAGTCAGCCTTGATGGCTAAGGTCCTGATGGGCATTTTAGAGCACATGGGTCAGATGGAGGAGAGGGCAGTGGCGCCGAAGCCGCCGAGCTACAAGGAGTTCAGGACGTTGCGTCCGCGATACTTCTCGGGCAGGGAGAGTAGCCTCGAGGTAGATGAGTGGCTGCGGCACACTGAGGATGATTTGACGATGTGTCGGTATCCCCGAGACGGTTGGGTAGAGTTGGTGAGGCGCCAGTTGACCCATCAAGATAGAGACTGGTGGGAGGCTCAGGAGAGGCGACTGAAGGGGAACATTGCTTGGGAGACCTTTCGGGAGTTGTTTGAGGCCAAGTTCCTTCCAGAGGCAGCGAAGGACGAGTTGAGGCAGAGATTTGAGCATTTGACTCAGGATGGGAGGACGGTGGATGAGTATGATGCAGAGTTCTCGTTGCTGAGCAAGTACGCGCCAGAGCTTGTAGCGACAGATGCCATCAGAGCCAGGCGATTCCGCAAGGGACTAGACGTAGAGTTTCGGGCGGCCATGTCTACTCAGGAGTTATTGACTCAGGAGGCCGTACTGCGGGCTGCCAGACAGCATGAGACCCACCTACGGAGTGTGGGGAGGCCACCAGCCAGTGACAGGCGACCGGCTGCTCAGCAGAGGACTGTGCCTGGCCCAGTTCAGCGGGTGACATTCAAGCGACCGGGGGCTCCACCTCCGGCACAGAAGGGACCTTCATGCTACAGATGCGGGAAGCCAGGGCATGTGCAGAGAGACTGCCGAGTTACGAATGCCAGGTGTTATACATGTGGAGAGCCGGGACACATCAGCAGATTTTGCCCACAGTCGGGTCATGCCCCGGTGCCGCCGGCGTCAGCAGCTGTCCGGCCTACACAGCAGAGACCTCTTCCACCACCGCCACAGCGGCTTGCCCTTCCGGCACCGTCAGGATCGAGACCGTCTGCACCGAGAGGACCCCCTCCACCTCCCCAGCAGCGACGAGGGAACCAGGGGGCAGTTCCTCCACCGAGGCGGCAGCAGTACACCATGACCCCAGTAGAGACTTCGGAGGGTGCTAGTCGAGTGATCACCGGTATGAATCTTGCCCCTATGCAGTCTATTAGATTTGAGCCTTAGTTATTCTATTTAGCTAGTTGGCTGAGTTTTATTGTTGTGATACTTAGGTATTGTTAGAGTAGCCTCCTACCCTGCTATGTCCTTGTTTGACACTGGAGCGTCACATTGTTTTCTGTCGAAGAAGTTTGTGACGCAACACTCCATAGTAGTTGACACCTTTGCTGCTAGTTGGAATGTTCACACCGGAAATGGGGTTATTTGTAGTGTCTCTGGGATACGGAACTGTCCTGTTGAGATCGGGGGACGAGAGTTGTATGCAGACTTTTTGGTGATTGAGTTACCCGACTATGAGGCAGTGTTTGGAATGGATTGGTTGGGAATGTTCTATGCTAACATAGACTGTAGACTAAGGAGGGTAGTTTTTCGGATCCCTGACCATCCAGAGTTTGAGTTTTGGGATGGTAGTAGCGAGCTTGAGCCCTTGAAGTTTCGAGCTACGGTCGTGGAGTATTTGGACATGGAAGCAGAGCCCGTGTTACCAAGGGTTGTTGAAGAATTTCCTGACATCTTTCCAGATGACATCTTTGGATTACCCCCAGATAGGTCCCTGGAGTTTACTATTGATCTGATTCCAGGCACTCAACCGATAGCGAAGGCTCCATACCGTATGGCCCCATCGGAGTTAGCTGAGCTCCGCAATCAGTTGACCGATTTATCAGATAGGGGATTGATTCGCCAAAGTGTGTCACCGTGGGGAGCACCAGTGTTGCTTGTGAACAAGAAGGATGGATCTCGGAGGATGTGCATTGATTATCGGGAATTGAATAAGGTGACGGTGAGGGATAAGTACCCTCTTCCCCGGATCGATGATATTTTTGATCAGCTTGGTGGATCCCGGGTGTATTCGAAGCTAGATTTGCGAAGTGGGTATCACCAAGTGAAAGTGCGGGAATCTGATGTTCCTAAAACCGCATTCCGTACTCGATACGGTCAATATGAGTTTCTGGTGATGCCTTTTGGAGTGACGAATGCCCCAGCTACTTTCATGAGGCTGATGAATCAGGTCTTCTTCGAGTATTTAGATAAGTTTGTGGTGGTATTTATCGATGACATCCTGGTTTACTCGAAGAATGAGGATGAACATGCTGAGCATCTGCGGATGGTTTTGAATACCCTCAGGCAGCACCGATTGTACGCTAAGTTCAGCAAGTGTCAATTTTGGTTGACCAAGGTTGCGTTTCTTGGACACATAGTCTCTGGAGACGGAGTGTCTGTTGATCCTGAGAAGGTTGCCGCAGTAGAAGGTTGGCCTATACCTCGGACAGTCACAGAGATTCGAAGCTTTTTGGGGTTGGCTGGGTACTATCGGAAGTTCATTAAGGATTTCTCGAAGATTGCCTCGCCCTTGACTCATTTAACGAAGAAGGATGTTGCGTATGTCTGGTCGGAAGAATGCCAGCAAGCGTTCGAAGAGCTGAAGCATCGGTTGACCACTGCTCCTATCTTAGCTATCCCTGACCGTTCGGGTGGATTTGAAGTTTTCTGTGACGCGTCTGGCAGAGGACTAGGCTGTGTCCTTCATCAACACGGGCGAGTGGTGGCATATGCTTCCAGATTGTTGAAGGAGCATGAACTGAACTATCCCACTCATGACCTGGAATTGGCAGCAGTGATCCTGGCTTTGAAATTATGGAGACATTTCTTGCTAGGTGAACACGTGAAGATATACACTGACCATAAGAGTCTAAAGTATGTGTTCACTCAGAAGGAGCTTAATATGAGACAACGACGATGGTTGGAATTAATGGCTGAGTATGACATTGATCTGCTATACCATCCTGGGAAGGTGAATGTGGTGCCAGATGCTCTTAGTAGATTACCCGCCGTAATGAAGCTAACCTCTCAACCACAACTTCGGTGGGCAATCCGACAGATGAGAATAGAAGTTGTACTCCCAGGAGAGAAAACTGTTATGATGGGGCTGCAGATCCAGTCTGATTTGGTGAACAGGATTAAGGCAGCTCAATCAGGGGATGCCAAGTTGAAGAGGATCCGAGAGCAAGTGGAAGCTAAACTTCGTACCGATTTTCGTATTCACGAAGATGGGTCGTTGAGATTTGGGAACCGGGTTTGTGTGCCAAGTGGCGAGATTCGGGAAGAACTATTGAAGGAGGCGCATAGTTCCCCATATTCTATCCATCCTGGAGGGACCAAAATGTACCGAGATTTGAAGCAGTATTATTGGTGGTCAGGAATGAAGAAGAGTGTAGCCAAGAGTGTGGCGTCCTGCTTGGTTTGCCAGCAGGTGAAGGCTGAGCACCAGAGAACTGCAGGATTGTTGCAGCCTCTCCCTATTCCAGAATGGAAGTGGGAGCATGTGACCATGGACTTTGTGACTGGTTTACCTCGGACGCCCAGGGGCAATGATGCGATTTGGGTCATCATAGATCGATTAACCAAGTCGGCACATTTTATTCCGTTCCGAGTTGGACAATCAACAGAGAATCTGGCTAAGAGATACATGGAGGAGATCGTGAGACTGCATGGAGTCCCAGTGAGTATAGTATCTGATAGGGATAGCAGATTCACCTCACATTTCTGGAAAAGTTTACAGGCTAGTCTGGGGACGCGTTTGAATTTCAGTACTTCATATCATCCTCAGACTGATGGACAGTCGGAAAGAACCATTCAGATTCTTGAAGATATGCTGCGAGCGTGTATGCTTGATTTCAAGGGTTCGTGGGAGGACCATATGCATCTAGTCGAGTTCGCATACAATAACAGTTATCAAGCAAGTATTGGCATGGCTCCCTTCGCAGCTCTGTATGGAAGGCAGTGTAGGTCTCCTTTAAGTTGGGATGACGTTGGAGACAGGGAGTTTTTAGGACCAGACTTGGTGGCGGCAACAACAGATGTGGTGCAGACAGTCAGAGAGAATCTGCGCATCGCGCAGGACCGTTATAAGCACTGGGCTGATACAAAGCGGAGACCCTTGGAATTTCAGCCAGGGGATTACGTGTTCCTAAGGATTTCACCGGTTCGTGGGACCATCCGATTTGGCAAACGTGGGAAGCTGAGTCCTAGGTATATTGGTCCGTTTGAGATTTCTGCTAAGGTCGGTGAAGTTGCGTATCGGCTAACATTGCCACCGGCACTCGAAGGTGTGCATAATGTCTTCCATGTGTCTCAACTCAGAAGATATGTGGGAGATCCCAAACATGTTGTAGATTTTTCAGAGATAGAAGTACGGTCGGATCTCACATATGAGCAGCAACCAGTGGCTATCTTGGACCGGAGGCAGAAGACGTTGAAGAAGAAGACCATTGACTTGGTGCGGGTCATGTGGCAGCAAGAGTCTCCGGGAGAGTCAACTTGGGAGCGAGTAGATGAGATGCAAGAGAAATACCCGTACCTGTTTGAGCAATGACTGTTGTATCTTATATTTTCTGCAGTTGTTGGGTATTGTATATAAATGACTGCTCTCCTGATTTTGTTAAATTTCCGAGGACGGAAATTTTTCTAAGGAGGGTAGGGTGTAACAACCCTAGTGTGCAAATACTAAGTAATCGTTAAATTCATCCAAGTTTCTCGTAGATGTGCACACCAATCCCGGGGAATGGAGAGATTTGCAAATTGCCCCTCGATTTTTCATTTATACCCAAATGAGGGTATCATTGTAAGATTGGGTTTAAGGCAAATTTCTTAAAGTGAAGGGTTATTGTGAAAAAAGGAAATGAGATATTTGCAATGGCAAACTTGTAATAAAATCAAGCATTTGGATGGCTAATTTTGAAAAAAAAAAGAAAGAAAAAAAAAGAAATGAAAAGAAAAATAGAGTATGGCACTAAGTTGTCATACCTAGTACACCTAACCCCCCATCTCTCCCCTCACCCTACACCATAACCCCCCACCCCTCTCCACTCTCCTAGGTCCCTTTCTCTCCCCCTCTCTCCATTATTTTCAGCCCATGGCTGAAAATAACTAGGGAAAAAAAAGGGAAAAGAAAAAGGAAGAGAAGAAAGAAGAAGAAGAAGAAGAATAGGAAGAGGAGAAGGAGAAGGAGAAGGAGAGGGCTACTACTCAAACCATCAACCATTCTTGAAGCTCCAAAGAGGTAGGAACTCTTCACTCTCCTACTCTAATTATAAATGATGGAAAACATCTTATATGTATGAGTTTTCTCTGAAATTTTGGGAAGAATGTTGTAGAACTAGGAATCTTGATGCATGCCTGAAATTTGCTGAACCTTTAGCTGAGTTCTGGGATTAATTGGCTATTAAGAATGCTCTGAAAATTTTATATGATATTTATCTCGTAGTTATGAGAAACTTTCATGTTCATCATGTTTTCCGATTCGAACTGAAAATTAGGGTAAAAATTCGAATTGTGCAACATGCCAGGAATTCTGTCAAGCTGTACACATTTCAGTAAACCAAGCACCACTACCTGCACACATCTTGGAATTTGTTTATTTTGGTCTTGTTAGAAAGATAATAAGTTTTTCTCAAAGTCCATCGCGAATCTTATGTCGAAATTCTGGCTATAATATGCCCAAAATTGGCTTTGAACACAGACATAGAAATCTGTCTGCAGAACAGTTTTGACATCCTTTACCAAATAATTCACTATAAATCCAATACTTCATATTTTTGTCTGAAATTTTATGGGTGAACTCAGAACTATAATATCTCCAACTTTCATTCTTTGAGATTTGTCAAATTCTCAAAATACATGGGTTAAAAATGCTGTTTTTCTATCTGTTCATGTAATTTCAGTATGTTGAAGGGTGTTGGGCGAAATTGGACTTGTGTGATATTGCTAATTTTTCACTCCAAATGCATGAATGATGTTGATGCATGTATGTAAGATTAGTTATGCTATTTGTTACAAAAATTGGTGACGTGATTCTCTTCATTTATGTGGCGCTCATTATATGTTTGTTAAATTGCCTGAATGAACTTAAGATTGAAGAAACTTGGAAAATGGCATGTTAATTGTGTGACATGTATTACCCACGAGGAATTGTATATGATCAATGAGGTTATGATACATGTATTATGGAGCATGCTAGTTTGTTGTGAATATCTTGATGAAAAGAATGAATTTGGACATCATTTACATACGTCATTTTACATGCTCAATACCCTAGGATTAATGATTAGCTAAAAGATAACCTAGGGATATCTTGTTCCACTTGAAGTGGGTGAGGACCCTAGGAGGGTTGGGGGAAACCAAGGTAATAAGTGGACATGCGGGGATGGACTGCTGGCTTGTGGACCACTCCTGACGAGCCCTCAGCGGCGGGGAGTTGGTGCGGTTGTGGTTGAGTTGGTTGTGTTGGTGAACGGCTTCTTTCGTAAGAGCTTGTCTCGGGAAGTCGTAGCATTCCACCCACCTTACCGGGTGAGGTCCAGTCCCCGATGTCTGACCCGTTACTGAGGTTTCGAATTCATGCATGAAAACTAACCTATAAAGAAAAAAACAGTAACTCTGGAATGTGATTCCTTTTCCTTTGTTGTGATTCCTTGTTGTGCACTATGATTAGAGTAGTAGACTTGTGGAGTTCCTACTGGGCACGCTGTGACGTGTCCTCCCCCCTACAGGTCCAGGCACCGGTTCTCTGGCGGCGGGCCCGGGAGTGGAGACCCCGGAGGGCAGCTCGTCTCAGCAGGGTCCGTAGTGTATGGTCAGTGTGGGTCGCGTGGTGTAGTCTTGGGTTGTGTGTGTGTGATGAACGCAGTGTTGTACCCCTGTTCCCTTTGTACCCCGTAGGGTTGAGTTGTACTTTTGTGGGAGCTTTTGTTGTTGGGGTTGTACAGTGGACTTGTGCGGTACTGGCCATGTAGTGGCGGTGCTCTGTGACTCTTGGATGTTCTGTTCGTCGTATTTTACCTTACTGCCTGTGTTGTAGTGTCTTGTACTATCTTTCTGTGTTGGAGCTGTACTGTTCTGTTAATCGTTCAGTCTGTACTTTACTGCCTGTGTTTCCTCAGCGTTTGCAGTGGCCTGCGTGACTTTGGTGTGTACTTTAGCGCTTGGTACTCTAATACCGCGGCTTGTCACGCCGACCCTCCCTATTTTGGACAGCGGGGCGTGACAACTAGGCTTATTCTGTGGATATTATATGCGTGGTTGTGCATTGTATTTAAAACTTAATAATTCGGAAGATCATGCGACCGCTCTGCCGTTAGTAACCTAACCTAACGGTGCATGACGTTGCCCAGTGGTCCAATAATTATTAAGTGATTAAATTATTTATCCATCTCTGCGAATATTAAATGCATGTGATGAAAATGTCTGATGAAAATGTTGATGAGCACAATATTTCTGCATGAATGGCTAAATGTGGTTTTTGGATCGGCCGTTTAGTCCCACAGTTTATTCCCCGCACTTTTCTTTTATTTTTGAGAGAAATTGTAGTGAGGAATCTATGTAAATGTCAAAGAAAGAAGACCAACTTCCATGGAGACGGAGGCCACGCTTGAAGATGGAGATATCATATGGGACCCACGGGGTTTCCAAAGTTGTATTTTCATTTTCTTTAAGCTGCAAATTTGTATAATTTGGACTGTGGACCTTTTTGGACTCTTTCTTGTGGGACTGGCCGATTCACACATTTAGTTTTTCGTTAAATATTGCCTCCGCATGAAAATGTTTTCTCTGATTAATTATTAATTCATGCATGTTTGTGCTCTGCTAGATAAATGGCTAATATTGCAAGCCTTAATTTCGAAGTACTGGAAGCATCAAGTAGAAACTATCTAAGCTGGCAGCTAGATGTAAAGTTTCACCTGCGAGCAAAGTCCCTCATCGCTGCTGTGACTGAAAAAGAAAATGTTAGCGATATAGAGAAGGCGCAAGCCATCATCTATATTCGCCGCCATGTGGACAAGACCTTAAAGGCTGTATACTTTACGGTCGAAGATCCACTTGAGCTATGGACTGCCTTTGAGGACAGGTATAAACATCAGAAAGATGTTATACTCCCAAGGGCACGATATGAGTGGGAGAACATGAGACTACATGACTTTAAGTCCATTGCTGAGTACAACGCAGCACTTTTTAGCATCACCTCACGCCTGAAGTTGTGTGGTGAAAAAGTCTCAGAAGATCGCACGCTGGAATAGACGTAAATGTCCTCCCATGAAAAAGATGCGATACTCATGCAGCAATACCGTGAACGCAAGTTCACCAAGTATTCTGAGCTGCTGTCATGTTTACTCATGACCGAGCAAAATAGAGAGCTTCTCCTCGCCACTCACAATATGCGCCCTCCCGGCACTACCCCTCTACCAGAAGCTCACCATTCCTCTTCCTTCAAAAAGAAGAGGGATAATAAAAGAAAAGAAAGACCACAGAAGGGGGGTCAACAGAGAAAAAAAAGCCAAGGGCCATGAACAACAGCAGCGAAATAATGAAAGTAAGCGGAAGTTCACGAGGCACAGAGATAACAAAAATAGAAATGATATACCCCCACCCAAGAGGGAATGGGAAGACCAGTGCCAAAATTGTGGCATGATAGGCCACTGGTCCAGAGTGTGCCGAACTCCGCATCATCTCCAGGATTTGTATAAAGAGAACAAGAAAAATAAAGCTGAAACAAACCTGATGACATCTGATGCTCCAGTTAAGTTTTTCAGTTGACGACTTCGAAAATAATGACATGCTTGACTAGCCTTTACTTTTATCTTAGCAAATTGTTTAGAACATCTCACGTTATGAGAGCTTTTGTATTACGCAATCTGTTTTGATTGAAAAAATTTTAGTAGATAATAAATGAATATGTCTATCTGAATATGCATGTGCCTTTATGTTTCATCTTTTGAAACTGCTCTCATAAATAATTAGTAGACAATAAACACGTACGATCTCTTTCAATACAAAGCCCAATATCAGGGCTATATTGAAGATCCAGGGAATGCAACACTGTTGCCCCCAAACGACACAAAAATAAAGGATGCACTAATCCCTCCAAATTCCAAAAGAAACTTTCTAAGTTTCAAGGACATCTGTTTCAACGGATTCCACTTGGAAGCAACAAATGTAAATGAAAAAAAAAAAATTAAATTACCGTATGCAACGTCTCAAGAAAAAGGAGTAAAATCCACACTTGAACGTTTTGAGAGCCTTATAGGCCTCCACCATACGAAGATTCGGAGAAAGGAAGCAGAATTAAACGGAGCACCTGAAGTGCCCGACATCAGCCGAGTTTTTACTCCGGCATGATGGACTTGGCCACCCTGGATTTGTGATGATGCATCGCATCTTATCCTATGGGTATGACTTGAAGAACCAGAAGATTCTTCAGAAGGGAAAAAATCCATCGCATCCCTTACTATAAGGGAAAACTAATTGCAAGGCCATCTCCACGATAAGTTGAAAAAGAATCTCCACGCTTCCTCAAAAAGAATACAAGGAGATAGATGTGGATAAAATCCACCACCCCTAGTGGGCTATTTCAGTACTTCACTGTACTGATAAATGCATCCTCAGAATATTCATACGTGTGTCTACTACAGACCCGCAACTTAGCTATTTCAGTACAAAAATAAAAATGTTGCGGGCACATTTCCCAGACAATAAAATGTTGTAAATAAGTCTGGTTAATGTTGGGAAATATACCTCCCAGTCTTTTCAAGATTACTGCCAATCAACGGAAATTGAAAATGAACATACAAGTGCCGCATGTTCATACCCAAAATGGGTCGGCAGAGTCACTGAAAAGTAGACTCCAATGGACTGAACGTCCATTAAATCCCGATTGCCTATGGATGCATGGGGACATGCAATCTCTGCATGCTGCATCGTAAATGAAAATAAGACCCTCTGGAGGTCAGAGTCTCCAATGCACCTTGCATATGGAATGCCACCGAACATTTCTCATCTGAGAATCTTCGGTCGCGCAGTCTTAAATCCCCATTGCACCACCAAAGAGGACCAAAACGGTACTCAACGTCGCCTAGGTATCCATGCAGGGTTTGACTCACCCTCACTTATAAGATACCTAGAACCCCAAACGGGGGACGCATTTAAGGCACATCTTGAAGACTGTGATTTCGATGAGACGAGTTTCCCAAAAACATGCCCAAATACTAGAAAATCTGGCGCGAAGAAAATTATAACGTGGGATACAAAAAGTTTGACCCACTATGATCCGGTAACAATACAATGTGTAGATGAGATCCCGAAGATCCTCCACATACAGAACACTGTTTACCAATTACCGGAATCATTTATTGACAACCAGAAGATTGTCAGATCACACATCCCTGCTGCAAAAACTCCAGCTAGGATTGACATCCCCTAGAATGGATGCAATCCACCAGCAACAGAAGTGGCTGATCCTCAACAGAAAAGAGGCAGACCACCAGGCTCCTAGAACAAGAAACTCCTGGAGACCTTAAGACAATACTACCACAGGACAATGAGCTCCTGTCCACACCATCACCCTTCCCGGAATCCACTGCAGAGGAATTGCCGGGAAAAAGTGAAATTAAGTAAATGGTGTACGTACTGGGGAGGTGTTGGACAGATAGAACATAAATTGTCGACAATGTATTCACGTATCATATTGCCATATACATCGCAATGGCGATGATGTTTATAAATTATCGTTCCACACTCCGTTGCTAGAAGGCAAACGTAGAGATTGGCCAAACGTGGAACGTGGCAATAAAAGATGGGCTGGACTCACTTATGAAACGTGAAATGTTCGGACCTGAAGTCCAGACACCAAAAGGTGTCAAACCTGTGGATAAAACAAAGTATTGCAAACATAAGAAAAATAAATACAAAATCGTATGCTATACGGTACAACCTATAGCCCAAGGAAAATTTCGCTGAAACTAGGGATCGAACAAATTCAAATGAGCATGTCTCATAAATGATGCATCAGTCTCCCTAAGTTATCAAAAGCGAATACCTTACGATTTGGCGAAGGAAAATTTTGGATATGCCGTTATTGGATGTTGTGACGGCATACCTTCGTGGATATCTTGTAAAGATAATTTCCACATTTCCTTAAAATGCCTGAATAGACTTCGGGACGTCTATTCAAATGAAGAAATATAAGTATAACAAATAAATGTACAACCAAGAGAATCACTTGACAAGTCAATGATTCCTACTGAAGTTTGTCTTTGCATCTGTGCAAAGAACAGGATTAGAGATCATAGTTGGAGACAACTTGTAACGACCCGCTCCCGGGGGCCCGTTACATATTTGATATTTGCGCAGGTCCTGCAGTTTACCAGTGAATTCAGCATAGCCACAACGCAGAGATGTACCAACAACACTCAAACCAGCTTACAGACATTATTACAGTCCAAATTAAAGTACAACAACCAACACTCTCTCACACCAATACGTGAAAGGAAATACTGAAAGGAAATGCAGAAAAGGAAATACATAGTACAATACACACTTCGACAGAAAAGTAACTAAAACTCTGTGGCCTCCGGGTCGTACACAGGCTCCTCGTACTCTGGAGCAATATCCTCAACCAGATCTTCGTCTTTCGGTGCCACAAGTGGAACCGAAGGTAAGTCACAAAGATTCTAAGCAAAGAAAAGAAGTACTGTACAAGTATGACAAGCAGAAGTGAAGTAAAGTACGGTGTAGTGTCTGTACAAGTGCAGAAAGTAAAGTGCATGACTGTAAAGAAGTAACCGTGCAAGCTCTGCTAAAACTACGTGACTCAAGTCGGAGAGTACAATATGTGACCGTTCAGTTCGTCTCTTGCCTGGGTGCTACCCAGACGAATGCCGGTACCCAGGCAGCAGTATGGTTTGCCGAAACGCAGGCAGCAGGACAGGGCGCCGAAACACAGGCGACTGGACAGGTAGACCAAACTCTAGTCACTCCCGTACTCTCGCAAACTATGAGTTACCCCAAAACCCGGTGTTGTGTCAAGTACAAGTTCTTTACATGAACGTTCCACGGGATGTTCCAAGTCAAGTCCAACACAAGAAAGTGGCGTATGTTTCCGTGCTTCGAGCACGTAGTAGGTGCGGTGCTACAAGTTCGTACGAGCACAGTGGCTAGATTTCTAAGGTTAGAACCTATCGTGACTTACCAAAATTAATACCGTTGTAGTAAGCCGGAAGAGGATCTAGGGCTTCCTCAGAAGTTGGTACACCAGAGTCTGTACCTGCAACACAAAATACTTATTTTAGAAAAACACGACTTTTTACTATTTAATAATTAGGTTAGTTTGATTTTTAAACTCGGTAAAACGGTGTCGGAAAATATTTAAAATTTTTATATAAACCTAAAATAATTATTTAGATTTTACTGCAAGAGGGGAGAATTTTCAGAAGCTTCTGTAATTTTTTATAATTTTTTAAAAACTTAGAAATAGCTTAAAAACCCTAAAAACTTAAGGAACGTGTATCTTCCGTAATTTCTTACGGGAGCAATAAAAGTCGGAATAGCTTGAATAAACAGTCAAAATGACCGTATCGAAGTCTATTATCACATATAATTTTATCAAATATTAGTGTACGTAAAATCAGCGAGTTACGATTTTTAGAAAGAATTATACCTATTAAATCTTTAAGTTCGAAAAATAATTCCGGAATAAGTAGGCGTCTGATCGCAGTGAGACTAGCGCCATTGGGTCCGAAATGTCGTTTCTGATTTTCTGGAGCTATCCCTACATTTTTCTGGCCCCTGTATAATTACTTATGGGTTTAAACCCATTAAACTCTATTATTAATAATTAATAAATACGAAAATACGAATTATTATCGTATTTACGCTTTTGCCATCAGGGATTTACGTTCGAAAAACACAGTCACCTTCGTTTTCGACGACGGCTGAACGGGGGGCTTTCGCGGTGGCGGGCTCGAGTCGTCGGAGCGGCGGCGGCGTTCGAGGCAGCGGCGGCGTTCGAGGCAGAGGCGTCGACGAGAGAGCGGCGGAGGCGGCTGTGGGGCTCTCCGAGGGCGGACGGCGGTGAGACGGTGAGGGGGTGGCGACTTCGTCGGAGATGGAGGGAGGCGATGGCGACTGAGGGTGCTCGGAGCTTCGTGGGGCGGAGCTGCGGCGGGATCGGCGTCGGAAGGCGGAGGCGAGGCAGCGGAGTCTGCAGGCGAAGGCGGGCGGCTTCGGGGGCGTCGCTGTGGTGGATGAGCCGGCGTCAGGCGGCGGGCGAAGGTGGAGGATGTCGGGGGTCATTTGGCGTACGTCGGAGCAGACGTCGGAGCGGGGCGGTGCAGTCGTTTGTACGGCGCTCGGGCGAGCTCCGATGGAGACCTGGGGTGTTGTGGGGCGACGCTCTTTGTCGACAGGAGCAGCAGCGTCGAAGTGCGAGGCTTCCGGCGTCGTTGGGGCGATGGCAGCGTCTCGTCGGCGGTGATTGCTGCTTCGTGGCCTCGGTGGCGCTCGGGGGCTCACGGCAAGGGGGACGGGGCGTTGGCTTAGGCGACTGGAATCGCCGGAGGGCGATGGGCGAGGCGGAGGAGCACGGGGCGGTCGAGGCATGGGGTTTTCGGGGGTGTGCAGTCGGAGGTGGGGCGGGGAGACGGCGACAGGGCTTCGAAGGCTGAGCTGGGTTGTGTAGCGACGGCGATGGCGGGCATGGGTTGCCGGAGTTGAACGGAGAAGATAGATAGAGAGAGAGAGAGAGTTACGGGAGAGAGAGAGAAGCTGTGTAGGTGAGGGAGAGGAGAGAGAGAAGACCCGTGTGCGTGGGTTTGCGTGAGTGGGTTAGAGCTGATACACGAAGGAAGTTGGGTTGTGCTGAGGGAGAAGAGAACCAACGGAGGGTTTAAATACAGGTTAATTAATAATTAAAAATCATATTAGTCAAAGGGATTAATGAGAGTAGGTGGTAATTAATAGGATTAGGTTTAAACTTTTTGACTAACGGTGGAAAAGATCAAAACGTGTTAATCGTTTAAGGGTTAAAGTAATTAGGGGTTAAATGCAATTAGTAATTAGCTAGGGTAATTAGTGACGGTATAGTAAAATTTGTAGCGAAATTACAATTTTGCCCCTACTAGTAAACGTGTCCGAAAAATTACGAAAACATACCCACGAGATCGTATCGTCGCGAGGATGGTGAATACGAAGTCCGTTTCAGGGTTTGAGCTACGGAAATACTAGTTTTTGGCCAAAATGTTTAGGAAGCGGGTTTGCGGGTTCTCTACTGATTTGACTTCAGAAAATTACGAAATTAATGTGGGGAGCCCTAAATGGTCATAGGAGGTTACTGCAGAAGTTTGAAAACGTTTTGAAGACATTTGAATAGAAAATAAATTCATCGAATCAAAACGGTAATTTTTTGAAAGTGAATTTTAACAGAAATGTTTTGGCCATTTGAGAAAATCTGAAATTGCTGAAATACTTTATAACAAGTCTAGTATTTCAAAATATTTTTATAAGAATTTTTGAAATCCGTTTAAAACTCCTGATCAACCATTACAAAACACAATTAAAAATGAAATTACTTCAAATATTTAGCTTAAATGTTTTGGAAAAATTCAGGTCGTTACACAACTAAAATCTCATCGGATCTCCTGACGAGAAAACCGAACTACATGTACAAGCCTGACCTTTGAACATGAAAAGACCTAGGCAAATATAAAGTCATGGCTCATAGAATCCTGTTACAAAACGCCCAGAAGTGCGTTGGAGAAATTAACAGGACCATTGTCATCCAAAGTACACCTACGGTGATACACTTACTGGATGTATAAAAAGAACCCTTCCGATCGCTGGAAGAGTGGGAGAGGATATAACTGGTCCTAAAGTCCCTTACCTAAGTGCAATCAGGCACTCCTGGCTAACTGCATGCGTCCCGATACAGCAATTGCAGTAAACTCATTAGCCAGAGATAGTTGGCACCTAAAAAGGACCATTAGACCGGAGTTAAGCCTTCTGCGCTTCCCCCAAGGGTCAAAAGATTCGGGCTTACAAAATGAAGTATCATCCTCCAATGTTCATGCAAATGCAGGTTTCAGGTCCAGTCCCTATGCTGAGAAATCACAGAACGGGTACCCACAGTGGGATGGCCATCCCCTGCAGATCTGCCAAGCAATTTATGAAGGCGACATCTTCCTATCATTCCGAGATCCTCACCACACCAATGGTGTACTTGAGGGCGCCTGCTGGTACATCACATCCCAATGACGATTGGGATAGAAGCTGGTATTGTGGAGCTAACCACAATAGTCTGAAGACATCATCAGAGGGGACGATACTTAGCACACCTCTCCAGAGTGTCTAGATTCAGCAGCTACTTAATTGCAATAACTTTGTAATGTGTGTATATTTTCGGAATGTTGTAAACAGGAGTGATGAGATAAGCTTACGAGATCTGAAAGCCTAAGAGCTTTTACAGATCAGGGGGAGTTGAGGGAATTTGTACTCTTTTCCCTTTAGCTATGGGTTTTCCCACCGGGTTTTCCATAGCCAAAGGTTTTAACGAGGCAAATCAAATCAACTCTGGATCCCGAAGTATCCACCCCTCTGTGACGCTCAGAATCCAGAAGTATTCATGAGCAGAGTCACTTGTACAAATCAGGGGGAGTTAAAGAGCGTTTGCACTCTTTTTCCTTAACTATGGTTTTTCCCACTGGGTTTTCCATAGCTAGAGGTTTTAACGAGGCAAATCTCACCAACTCAGGATCCTGAAGTATCCACCCCATGTGAGACTCTTATACGCTCAGAATCCTGAAGCATTCCCGAGCAGAGTCCACACCTATGGCTGGATAAGGGGGAGTGTTGTGAACGGTTATTTAACCATAGTTGGGCGAGATTCTGGGCTATCCTAGAGATAGGCCCATATCATTGTAAGCCCATATCAGTATTCCCCCAATTGCCTATAAATAAAGAGCTGGGGGCTCCTCCCCAAGTAGTTGATTCATAACATAATGAATGATGTACCACATACACTTCACGTTCCTCTCTTCGTTTCTTTATTTTTAAAAAGGATTCATGTAGATCATGTGGCACCTGATCTAATAAATCAGGTGCAAGCCACAAAAAGGTGGGTCCCAACAAGTACAAGTCCATGTGGGGCTTGTACTTTTCAACTTTTTTGTGTCTTGGCACCTGATCTATTAGATCAGATGCCACCTTTTTACATTAAATCCGTTTTAAAAAGGCAGGACTATATAAACTGCAAATAGAGAGGTGCATGCAATGATTATTTTTCAAAAATGAAAAATACATCACATCACTTTGTCTCTTCATAAACACACTTATGCACTTCCTATTTAGGCTTTATACATTACTTGCTTTTAAAAAAGAGAATTGTTATCTACACCTCAAAATGAGATGATAGAGGTGACTATAACCTAAAATGGAAACAAAAACCTTAAAATAGGTCACGTCCCCTCCTCTCTCTTCCAAACTTTTGCTATTTTAGGCAAGTTGTCAACTCCTTGCACCTAGAGAAAAATTCTTGGGAATTGCTATCTACACCTCATTAGATGAGGTGCATATTGGAGTCCGTGCCCTTATTTGCTTTTTTTGCAAGAAAGAGAGAGTGATGGTACATTGAGATGGAATATATTTGATTTTTTTGACAAATAACAATTACATGCACCTCATTTCTTGAGGTGCCCAGAGCATTTGCCCTCTAAAAAGGATCAAAAAGTTATTTTGTTTGGGAGCAGATATGTTGTTTTTGAGGCCTTCCTCTCGTCTTCCTTTTGTCAATTTTAGTGATGTGATGTGTAGACTTTGTGGGAGACCTTCCCACATCACCTGTCTTGGCTGAAAAAATCAGCAGGTGATGTGCGCCGTTGATGCTCAGAAAATAACAACCAGTTTTTTTTAAAATATAAACCTTTAATTTGAAAAAAACCCCTCTTTCTATATTTAGATCTTTATAATTTAAATCTATGTTAGATTTTTCATTAGACCGAGAGTGTTAAATGAGAAATCATTAAAATTGACAACATATTTCTTATTTTCTCGTATGTTATTTAGTCGATTTTATAAATCAAAGCCTAGAATTTGTTTTATTTTATACGCATTTGTAAGTGCTTTACTAGGTAATTGCAATCTACACCGAAGTCATTCAGTGCAGCAAATGAGTTGTTTCGCTCCTAGGGAAGAAGTGTCACATCAAAATCCATGATGTGACACTTCTTTCATAAAAGGGAAAGAAATTTTTTGCTGTACTGAATCCTTCAGTGCATTTAGTACGTCTCTAAAAATATGACCTGATTGTATGATTGCACAATAACGAGACATAAAATAATAGTTGAAATTTTTGCAAAATGATTTTTGTTCCATTCTTAATGGATATGCCTATCATTTAAATGCAGGCCAAATCTACTGTACGATTGGTGAAATTGCCCTAGTTGGAGACTAAAATATGACTAGGAAAAAGATGAGCCACACCCCCGACATCACCCCCCTCCACTTCACTCTCCAGCTCACCCAAAAACTCACCCCAAGC
The DNA here is from genome assembly GCA_030789695.1 of Scilla litardierei. Lineage (NCBI taxonomy): Eukaryota > Viridiplantae > Streptophyta > Magnoliopsida > Asparagales > Asparagaceae > Scilla > Scilla litardierei. The sequence continues at coordinate 12,821,187 of CM061132.1, forward strand.
CACTTATTTACATGTTTGACATCCCCTCAAAAAAACCCAAACTTACTTATTTACATGTTTGCCATTCACCACAAAAAAAACCAAAAAAAACACCCACTTGTCTGCCTGTTTGCCACCCAAGGTTTTTTGCACTTTAACCTCCGGACTTTGCACTTCTGTCCCCCAACAATACCGGGATGCATACCTATATTTTTCACTCTTTTTCGGTTGCGCGCCTTTAACGCATCCTTTTCATGTGGATTTTTTTTGCTCCGTGCACTATGTACACAGGTTATTTCTAGTCCAACTACAAATGGGGCTGGCTGAAGTCAGATCAAACTAACTTTTAAAATTTTTGGGATTGGACTATGACTGTTTTGACAAGTTTCCCACTTAACTAATTGGCACCCAAATTAAAAATTGTATGAAGCAACCTAACTCTGAAAATGAAATGTGAAATACTGTATTCTCCCCAAAAAGAGATTGCGCATGCTCACAAAAGATAACCAAAAAATAAAGCAATGAAAATCTTGCTATGACCATCGTGATGTAAACTATAACATTTGGTATAATTTAAAAATATGAGTGCCAATGATAAGCTTGATGGGGGTGATTGGGACCATTTTTGTTGTGCTTCTATGTCCACTTGATATGCTTATCAAGAGGACAATCGTCTATAGAATTCCAAGATCCTTGAAAAACAAACAAAGCTGAAACTTTCTCTACAAAATCCGCAACACAACACTATTTTTTTGAAGGGTAAGCAACGTTATTCATATAACTCACCAAATTACAATATTGGTCTGCAAATAGAACCAAACATAAAACTCAATGA